>SNQJ01S0029546.1:13377-40396 GCA_010110895.2 Picea sitchensis | reverse complement strand
TAAAGACGATGGGAAACCGGGCTTGAGCGTTGATTATGTGTCTTGGAGGTCCTAACCTTGCAGGGTAGGACAGGTGGGAGGTCAGTCGTATATAGTGGTCAGTTTTACTTCCGGCGTAGTTGCGTCTTGATGGTCGTCGAGTGGCGACGTAGAGTTAAGTATGTTGTTACTTCCACACGCGCACACACACCTTAAACACAAAAAAAAAAAAAAAAATTGCACCTGTTACTAGAATGATTGTCGTAACCAGGCGGTTCGTTACAGAAGTGATGAGGGGAAGTGACGCATTCTTCATGTCGTTTCTATCATTGAATCATGTGCACAATTCCCATTACTTAATAGTTACTTTATCATTAAGAATAGTCTGTGTGAAACATTATAACATTATATATGACTAACACATTCATCATCATATTCAAACATTATCATTATTGAGCAATAACATTGAACAAAATAACATGAAAACACATCACAACACACAAGTTTAATGTCTTTCACCCAACATGGGCTACATCCACAAGAAATAGATTTTGTTATTATTCATTGATGATTCTCTTACAACTGAACACTGCACTACACAATATGCAATAAAAACATTACCCAAAATTCCTATCGGTTATTCTACAGTGCGAGTTCACTTATCATTCATGTGTCATACTTCTTCCTTTGCTCGAATTCCTTGCCCACAAATAACTGGGAACTTCTTATATATCAAACACCCTTTTCCCATAAACCATTTACATATTTATACATAAAAATAGGGCTAATTGCGTGAAAAAAGTAGAAAAGTGTCCCTCAAAACCCCACAGTTTATAACTATTTTCCACCTTTTTTGGATTTCTCTAACATACATCCTTTTGCTGCACTCTTTGACTCCTTGATGTTCACTCCCATCATGCACTCTGATCCATCTTCTAACTACCTTTTACTCTTTTACTTCCTTTTGGTCTAGATCCAAAAACTTATTCAAAATGCTTCTCCAATAGTGGTTGACCATGATTGAGTATGTTAAACTATTTGTCAACTTTAGTTGACTACATTTAAATATGCTTGACCATCATTGACATTGTTGACTATGGATACCCATGATGATTGTGGTTTTCTATGGTTGACATGGTCGACTATGAATTATTATGATTATCTTTATCTTACCACATTTAAACATGTTTTCATATGGTTGAACATAGTTGAATTAGGTTGATTATGAATCACTTTGGTTTACCATTTCTAGACATGATTATCCATGATTGACTTCACTTGACCATGTGGATTATGTTTAACCATGCTTTACTATGATAATGTTGAATTTTGAAGTTCATCATGGTTGACTTATGTTGAATTACTACATAACTAAAGGGTTGTGTCAAAATGTTACATCCATCAAGGCCTACAACACATTATCATGTTCCTCAAGGGTTAAGTTGGATTGTGATGTTCCCCAATGATGATGTCAAATTGTGACATCCATCTACATGTTTCTATGTCGAATTGGTTTTCTCTTGAATGCTTACATCGCATTGCAATGATTAGTAAGGGTTATGTCACCATGCGACATTCCTTAAGGGTTATGATTCAATGTGATGTTCCTGAATGGTCATGATACATCATGACATTCATCTTCATTAGCTTATATGGAATCTCCATGTTCATAAATGTTTATGTGGCATTATGACATTCATCAATGGCTATGTGATAGTTTTGATGTTCCTTAATGGCTATGTTGCATCACAACATTCATCTTAGTGGAAACATATGTTGAATTGTTGGGTTTTTAAGGGTTATGTGATATATTGGATTGCGATGTTACTCAGTATGTTAGCAATGGTTTTCTTTAGTTGGGCATGGTTCACTATGGACATGGTTGATTATGATTAACTTCCATGATATTGCAACATTCATCAAGGGTTATGTTGGATTGCAATGTTGTATTGTGTTCATCCCATTATAATGTAAATGTTGGGTATGTGTTATATTGTTTGCATGACCAACCCCATGCATGATTCATTGTGTCGAGTTTAGGAAGGGGGGACACAAGGGGGAGAAGCCCTCAAATTTTTTTTTGTGTGTTTTTTTGCACCTGGTTTTAAGTGGTTTTTAGCATGTGATTTTATCTTATGGTGGTTTTGTGGGGCATGGGTACATTTTTTGCTTATCCCATGTTTTTCTAATTCCATTTAAGGAATTAGGGTTGTAGTCTAATTTGGATCAATGGATTAGGGGTTTTGGATTCCATGACATCCTATATATATTGTATTGTAAAAACTAAAGTTAGAAGATGATGCATAAGAATAAGTGGTGTGACTCTCAACATGTTGGTGGTTTTCTTGGTTTGGGTGTACAGGGTAAATATTTTTGTGCATGTGTGATTGCAATTGTTTTCCTTACTATTTTAAAGAATTTTGTGTCCATTGTATTACCAGAAAAGGTTTAAAACTTACATTTGGTATTAGAGAAGTTATTAGCTTTAGGGGGGAAACTTTGTGGAAAAGGTTTTGTCTTGGGCTTGTTATAAACCTTGTTACAGTGGGAGCTCTATGCTAGCAATTCTTCTGTTGAAAAGAAATGGTGAGCAGTTCAAAAATAGAGATCGAAAAATTTATTGGGAATTTTTTTTAGCTCTGGAAGCTCATGATGGAAGATATTTCATAAACTAAGATTAGTGTACTTTTGTGGATCCATGCACTACAACTATGGGAATGTCAAAGGAATACTATAAAAGGTTATATCAAAAGGAGAAGAGCACAATTTGGTTGTGTCTCTCAAATTCATTATTATTGAATGTGTATGTGAAGATACAACCAATGAATTATGGGATAAGTTAGGGCCTTTGTATCAATATAAGTGCCTAGTAAAAAAATTGTTATTGCATAAGAAGTTGTACAACCTAGATATTAAATATAGAGGCTCCATGACAAAGCATATAAACACCTTCAATAATATGGTAAGCTATTTATTGTCTATTGATATTAATATTTTTGATGAAGATAAATGTATCAATTTATTGTTCCTTTTATTAGACTTGTGGGATAGTTTGGTTGTAGCAATAGCAAGTAATGCAAATAATTTAAGCTTCGATGATGTGGTATCATACTTTTTATTGCAGGAGATGAGGCAAAAAAACATGGAAAGACAAAGAATATATTCCTTATTTGCAGGAGTACACTACTAGGAAAGAAACATAAATATGTGTTGATGTAGGATATCAAAATATAGGGGAAGATCAAAATCTCACAATTTTTTTTGTAAAAGTAGGCTAGAGACGTGGAAAGTGAGGGAATCAGAAGAAACAATGTAGATCCAAAAATTTTGAGAGAGGAAAGGTATTTGATGATTCCTCTTTTACAAAATCAAAAACCTTCATAGATGAAGGAGGGGATGTGTACTTGGATTATTCAAACATAGTTGCAGATCATGAGGCATGGTTGGTCGACTTAGGTGCATCATTTCCTATAAATTGTGTCAGGAAGTGGTTTTGTGAATATTAAAGGTATGATGGGGTTTATGTTTTCTAGGATATGAATATACAACCAATTGTAGGATGATGAAAAGTAAAGTTGAAGCTCATGGATGGTAGGATTATAACATTACGTGGTGTTGTGCACATCCCAGGATTGGCAAGGAATTTGATTTATGTAAGTAAGATGGATGATGCAAGTGTGAAAATAGTGTTTGAAAAGGAAATTTGGAGGATGATTCGAGGGGAAATGGTGTTGCAGAAAATATTTCAGATTATAACTTTATATAAGATACTAGGAAACACTATTAGTGATGGGTGAAATAGTTCCATTGTTATTGATATTGGAGTTAATGAAGGGAAAACACCTATATTCTTTGGATACAAGACTATGCTGTGGCATCAAAGTCTAGGACATATCTAAGAAAAGGGCCTTTGAGTACTACATGGTAATGGTATGTTTGAAGGTATGTCCAATTGATCTATGGATTTTGATTTCTGTGAACATTTCTTATATGGAAATAAGAATCATGTAATATTCTGATATGGTGCTATGAGGGTAGAGTGGATATTATACTTGGTACCAAGTGATGTGTTTGGACTTGGTTCCATCATTGGGTAAATATCTGTATTATGTATCATTTATAAATGAATTCTGAAGGAATACATGGATTTATTTCCTCATGAATAAATATGAAGTCTTTGACAAATTTAAATAATCTAATCCTCCTATGGAAAATCAGATAGATAAGAAAAATAAGATGTTGAGGAAAAATAATGGTGGAGAATTATGGGGAAATAAATTTTAATAATCTTTTGAGAAGTGTGGCATATCAAGGAAGAAGACAACTCCATACACACCTCAAGAGAATAGAGTTGTAGAAAGGATAAATGAGACATTGATGGAAAAATCAAGAAGCGTGATTAATGGTGTTGAGTTAGGACATGAATTCTGTGTAGAGGTAGTGGGTACTACATTTTACCTAGTCAATTGATCACCCTTATCAAAAATGGATGACAAGACTCCAGAAAAGGTAAGGAATAGTAAGAAATCATCTCTTTCACACTTAGGGTATTTGGATATGATTATTTTGTACATGTTCCAAAGGAAAATATAATTAATATAGATAAAAGGTTTAGAAGTGTATATTGGATATAAAGATAGTTTGAAAGGCTATAAGATTTAGAAACCATAAACTAAGAAGTTAGTGTACATTCGATATCTGGTATTTAGAAAAATCAAAGATGTTGTCAAACATGAATCCCTACACAAGGAAGAATATCCAAATAAAATAGAGTTTGAATTGAAGGATAATGAATCAGACTCTATAGAAGAACAAGAGTCATAAAAAGAAGAAGAACTGCATACTCTAGTATTTAGGAGATCGGTTCAAGAAAGAAGGAAATCAAAAATGTATGCTCCACCTAATTTTCTCTCTAAATTTTATTTTTTTATGACTAATGTTGATACTAGAACTATTAGGGAGGCACTAGATTCAAAGGATGAAAAACACTTGAATAAGGCTAATGTCGAAGAAATGGCATCCTTGGAAAAAAATGAGGCTTAGGATCAAGATGATTTTTCAACTGGAAGAAATCCCATTGGAATCAAAATGATTTTTAAGAACAAGTTGAATGAAAAAGACAAAGAGAAGAAACACAAAGATTAGTCAGTAGCGAAAGGCTATTCTCGGGTAGAGGAAATTGACTTTGGTGAAAAATTTTCTCCTTTTTCCAAGTTAACTTTTGATAGATTTTTTTTTATTGTTGTTGCTTCTTTTGATTTTGAAGAAGAATAGATGGATCTGAAGACAATATTCCTATATGGATATTTGGAAGAAAAAATATAAATGAAGCATCCAAAAGGATTTAATGTGAAGGGAAATAAAGAACTAGTATGCATGCAAAAAAAGTCCCTGTATGGGTTAAAGCAATCACCAGGGGTGATTTTAAGAACCCCCCCTAAATTTATATGTATAATAAATGGGCGAATCCCATGATACATAGGAAAAATTAAAGGCTATTTTATCAATAATATAAAATGTATATATAATTTTTTGGCGAATATTTTAGTCAATTATATAATCATGTAAAATATTGGCGAATATTTCACTGAATTATAAAATCTTGTAAAATATTGGCGAATATTTCACTGAATTATAAAATCTTGTAAAATATTGCCGAATCTTTCACTGAATTATAAAATCTTGTAAAATATTGGCGATTTGTGTTGGATAAACAAATGGACTTCACACAACATTTCACCACATCTACTATAGTAAAGTCGACCAAAATTGACACAGAGCATTTTGTATAGGCCAATTGCAAAATGTGTTTCAATCTACAAATGGAGTTCACAACATTGTCAACATTCACTACATCTTCTACAATAAAGTCAACCAACATCAACATTCACTACATCTACTATAATAAAGTCAACCAACATTTCTGTACATCTGTTATAGTTCGACAAATAATAGTTTTCATAGGCCAATTAAACAAAAGGTGTTTCCATCTACAAATGGACTTATCACAACATTTCACCACATCTTCTACATGGGCCAATTAAACAACAAGTGTTTCAATCTACAAATTGACTTCACATAACATTTCACCATGTCTGCTACAATAAAGTTAACCAAAATTGACAAAGAGCATTTTGCATAGGCCAATTAAACAATTGCATAGGCCCCAATTAAAAAATGTGTTTCAATCTACAAATGGACTTCACGATGCCTTTCACCACATCTACTACATAATCCAATTAAATAACAAGTTTTTCAATCTACAAATGGACTTCACAAAACATTTCACTGCATCTGTTGTAGTAAAATCGACCAAAATTGACACCAACATTTTTCAGACAACATTTCACCATGTCTGTTATAGTTCATTACGTCTACTATAACAAAGTCACCAAAATTGACAATGGGTGTTTCCAGGTCTACAAATGGCCTTCACACAACTTTTCACTACATCTGTTACATACGCCAATTAAACAACAAGTGTTTCAATCTAGAAATGGACTTCACACTACATTTGACCATGTTTGTTATAGTAAGTCAACCAAAATTGCATAGTTCAATTAAACAAGACTCAAGAGGTCCTTTAATAATAGGACATATCTATGTGAGAGAGATAGGTCCTATCTTCATCAATTCCAACTTCATTTCCTGTCGCATACAAGAAAGAGACAATGTAATAGTTAAATATCAAAAATCAATCTTAAAATAACTTGCATCAAGAAATGTGGCTCAAGTTACAATGAAAAACACAAAAATAGGTTCTATAATTTATATTTTTACCTGAAATGCATCCCAAATTGGCATATAGTAATCTTGTTATGATAAGAATTTCAACCTACTCCAAAAATAGAGGAAGAACATATCACAAGAATCAGATCATCTATGTTATTCCATTCACTATTTATTTCACCATAATGGAACACATATAGCGAAATAAGTGTTCCCTAGACCCTCATATATCTTGGATTAGATCAAATGTTGCAGTATATCAATTTCCCAGTTCTCATCTTGGTGCTCATTTTATTCACTCTGAACAAGACCCTCTCCAGATGGATTAGCATTATGAGCCTCCAAAGGAGTATGTTCTTTATCAAGTTCATTAGAGAAACTTGTTGTATTTTTTCTCCCCTTCTATCACAATCAGATCACCAAAGAGCTAGTGCTCTTTCATATGGAAAAATTGGAAATGTCATACTTTTGTTACATATAATCTTAAACATATATCCATATGTTTATCAAGCTTTTTTCTCATCTTTGACTTCAAAATGATAGTGCACTAAACATTCTCTCATCCTCCATGATCCCAAAATCATGGTTTGACACAAATCCACTAATTTAAAATATTAGGATATGTTTTCCTGTAAGTATTGGCTGGCACCTAAAATGGTCATAATCTTGTTATTGCACCATATTCTAGAGTTCTCCAATGTGAAATTGATTCCACATTGTTTCAGCGAAGTGTGTCTTGTTATTTCAATTTTGATTGATCTAAAATACCTTCAACTTGTTCTCGATGTATCTCGACCTTCTTGCAAAAAGTGGTCCACTAAAGTATTAATTTTGCTTACACAAGTCATGTTTTAAAGTAGGTTGACATTTTAAATTGTTCCAGTATTCAATTTTCCTGAGACATGGCCTCCAACAACTCATCTCGAGGGAATCATTCTCTTATCTTTGATGATAATGACTTTTCAATTTCTATCAAGTTGTGTCTCAGTGAAATGAAAACATTGTTGAATAGGTCTTTGACAGGGTGTTCTTTGGTGGTTCGTCTTGTCTAATCAATATAATGAAAGGAACCATATACCCACTCACTTCCATACATAGTATCCATTTTTTCATCAGGACTTCAAATAATTTTTGGTATTTTCTATATCAATGATGCGTAGTCAATTTGTAAACCATGGACTGCGAAGACTCTACGGCTTGTCATATACAAATTATCAAATGAAAGGCATGCAAATTTTCTTGAATTTTTGTATTACGCAATATACATTGCGCGACTTTGAGACATTTTCATGAGGACATTCATTTCATCTAGCATGGAAGAATTCAAACCAATGTTAATAATGTCTCTATGTCTAGGTTAGGTGAAAGAGAAGATCTTGAGCTTTATCTGCACTGAAGCGATATTCATACATCACCCCTACCAAGAACTGGAACTCACTAAATAATCTTTGATCTAGTCCATTCAATGAGATCCATCTTGTATCAACACATCCTTTAATAGCTTGTTTCCATTTGTAGCATCGTCAACAAATTTTTTAAGCTTTGAAAATCGTTTGGGACTACGAGAAAAATATGCATAAACCTCTTGTACAAAGGAATCTTCAACTTTTGAAACCGATGGAAACTTGCTTACTATTTTAAATGCAAGATTCATCCTATGAGCCATACTGTGGAATACTCAGCATATACGATTGAAGGTAGTTGTAAGTCTAACACAAAGGAAGGATATTCCTTTGTCTGCATTATTGATTCTCCATGCGGCTCAACACATGCACCAACTTTTGCGATCATTAAGGATTCATACCATACTTTCCTTCAGTATTATTAACAAAGTTCATAAATATTTTCAGTGTAGGAGTGCTCATCATTTATGAACTGAAGTAGATAGAATGCCCTATATGGTCATTAACAATATAAATACTCATACAAATCCATGAAGTGTTATCAATAGTGTAACCTCATCTAAATACAATGACACAAACCTATCACTTGCAATCTTCTCTTTCATATCATCATTTTCTACTTGAGCTAGATATTTTGCCCATTCCAACCACTTGTTAGGAACCAATGAGAAGATGGAAAAGTTTGGCATTTGAAGAAAAAAATAGATATTTCATGTAATCGGATAATCTGTCATAGGGCCCTTCCCTTTAGATAGATGTGAAATACAATGCTTAGTTGAATTGTCCTGGATAACAAATTTCTTTCCATCACATCTTTTTAATAGAAGTGTGATGGTTTCCTCCACACATACTCGAGTTTTTTCTTGCTTATTAAATATTCATTATATTCATGAGCATATTTGACATGTCGACATTCCTCGAATATTTCCATCTGATAATATATTTCTCCTTGCCATCTATAATTTCTTTTCAAACACCTTTCCTACATGCTTCTCAGTTGTATCTAACTTCATCTGAAATATGGATTGGCGTGCCAAGTTTCCAACTTCATATATTGCATATAACTTTTGGTTTCTCTTCTCATTTTTTGGAGGTAATGGATCAATAAATGGAAATTTTGAGATTAATTTGGTTGAAGCCTCTCCCTATGTCCCGGTGTCCCTTTTACGTCTTTGTCCTTGGTGGTTTGTATTCTTTTCCAATGAAAATATTTGCACTGGCATTTATCGCGCCAATTTAGGTGAAAATGCATTTATCTCACTTTGATCACTGGATGAACATATTTCCTTATCTATTATTTGGATATTAGATGCATTCTCATAAGAGTTGACATAATTTTCAGTGATAGGTTTTACTCAAAAGAGCTCGAAGTATGAAGAGAATGTGGATCATGGATTGAGATCTTTGAAAATATGATGATAGATCATTTTGTCTTGATCTTTTTTTTCTTCCCATGATCATTGTTTGACATCTTAATAAATATTCCACAATTGAAATTTCAAATTGATCACAAAGCCAAAGTGAAACACGCAGAGAAAAATATAAAGTGGTAAAATTCCTGCAGAGTATAGAGATATTTTCAATAAAATTAGTAAAATTCCTACCAAGTATAGAATATTCAATTTGAACGAAGCTACTCTAATACCTTCTCCCAAATTTCTCCTCATGTAACCAACAAGATAACTTTATCTTGTTCATTTGAAAAAATGAAAGATCTACATTTCGTTGTTTTTCATCATTCCAATGTTTGAATTGATTGACAAGTTTGAAAGTAAATTGTCACCTTCTTATCAGTCAAGTCTTACAGAGTATTGTAAAGGAGTTGTAGCTTTAGACATAAACATAAATGTATATTCTATATAATATAATTCCAAATTCTTACAAAGATCTATTGGGAGTTTTTCCTTTAGCCATAAACCTAAAATAAACATGATATATATGATAAGAATAAGAAATGTTTACCAAATTAAATTGATAAGAATAAGAAATTTTTACCTAAAATTATTTAGAGTTTGATGAAAAAGGGACAAGAATAAGAAATGTTTACCTATATATATATGAATAAGAATAAGAAATGTTTACCTATATCTATACCTATAGGAATAAAAATAAGAAGTCCCTGAATTGTTTTTTGAGTGTGCCTTATATCTATCAGGAGGATTAGCAGATTTGTGTCCAATGGAAAGAGAAGAGTTCAAAGCTAAAAGCATGAAATTTTTTATAGACTATGATGTTGCATATCACATAATTATTATGCTAAAGTTTCATCCTTTTACTACAGGATGCAAACCCAATTTGCAACTACATGTATATGAATAACAGTATGATAGCAGTAAAGGAGAAATTTCAAATCTAGAAGGTATCAACAACAGTTATGATAGCCCTCTTCAGGAGTGTACAAGCAGGTCTTGTAGTAGACCATGTCCATTTCTAATACTTGATAAAGTTTTCCTGCATCTCCTCCATAGGAATGAAAGACCCATAAATTGAATGTTATTAAAAGTCTCACTACCATGAAGTTTCAACATCCAATTCTCCCTATAAAATGATTTTTTGTATTGATGTCAATGCAAAAATAGCATAGAGTACTCAATCTTGATCTAATATATACCATGTTGCAACTTTGAAAGGCATGTTTCACCATCTCTTCTTTATGAAAAAAAATAGACAATTTGACAATCTAGTGTTGTGCAACAAAACTTGAACTAGACTCTCTTTCAGTGCCATCTAGCCTGTTACCCCTCAAAATGCATGAGCATCTTGAGATATACTTTCCAACAATACAAGACTTGTTGTCATGATTATTTTCAGTAGATTGGAACCTGTAGCTTGAGGACATACATTGGAGCCTATCCAATCTTGAAATGTTACCCAAAGACAGCCTTGTGAAGAGTTGCAATGGCAATGGAGGAAGAATGTGGTTTTGTTATGAAGGATGGAATTTCTACAGAGTATAAATTATAGTGTTAATGCTAGCTTGGAAAGGAGGATTTCTAGTGTTAATGTCTGAAAAATAACGTGCTCCCCACTGTTTATATGTCGAGTCTGACAAATATTGAAATTATAAAATTGCAGTGCTCAAGTAGAATTTGGAGAAATATGCACATTTTTCTCTACTAATTCTTTAAGCATTGATTGTATGTTACACTTGGAATTTTCTATTAAACAAACGTCATTGTTGATCCCAGTGAAATGAAGATCATAATCTTCGGTCAATTGTTTCAACTGGGATCCCATTGCATTAAACTTTAAAGTTCACAATTCAAATACATTTTTCACTGTTTGCAATTAACAATGATGAAACCACAATCATCATATCCCTCAGTAAAGAACATTTCATGTTTGGGTGTCAACAAACATTTTGGAGGGGATTTTATGGTGTACAAATATACCATCCTCTGATTAGTTTGAAACAAGAAGGAACCCTGACATCATTTTTAGAATTTGGGATATGGCTTAGCTTGAAATCTCTAGGTTTGTATGTGTCTACAAGAAGTGGAAGGGACAAATAGTCATATATTTAAGAAGGTTATGGTCCTCAATGCACACATAAATATCATCACACAAATTGAAAGAATTTTGTTTCCTTGATGCCAACAGGAAACACTTATGAATTGCTTCAAAATCATGCAAACGTACTTCAAACAGTTCTTTTATTTGCATATGAATCAAATGATATTCAACACCCATCTCTTTGAATATTCTACCCATCATTTGATTCTCCCTATAAAAGCCAATTGTTGGCTGGGATAGTTGATTCAAATAGTTAAAATTGATTTTGAGGTTAGGGTATTGGTTTTGTGTAGCCTTGGGTACAATTATATTGAATAGATGCAAAATATGCTCTTCCGGAATATGCATCTTCTATACAAATCTCAATTCACGTTTGTCAGATATAATCCTCATAACTTGAAAGAGAGATGCCCCTGAAACAAAGGTTTGGTTTGGTAAGTCAAGTTGTAGGGATTAAAAATGTATCAGTGCGCTTGGTGATTGTTTACTGTTGATAACTGTTCTTCGTGGTGAACTTAGTGTCTCATATAGAATAAGCTTCTAGAGGGTTTTAAAATGCCAAAATCTTCAGTGTAATCATGCAATAAGGATGTCTATACCTCCACTATATGTTCATTTTTCACTTATATAATATTATCATAAGTGAAAGTCTCAGGCATAGAGGGACAATAAACTTAAAGTTCAGAGGTGAAGACGGGTGAGCTTTAAACTCTCTAAATTCACAATTTGAAGTTGGAATGCTTGCCATGATGATGACCTAGGTTCAAAACTAAACAGGTGTGGTACCTAATCTAGTGTAGTTGACTAAGTCTTCACAAGGTGTGATGTTGTGTTAATATTATAAGCAATGGTGTGTTTTTTTATCATGCCATTGATGATTTTTATAGAAGTCATTAATGGTGTGATAAAAATACAATTGCTATTAGTTGTGGTCCTCATGGTAATGCAATGATTATTCTATCTTGTAATATCTCATGTTTAGTTGAGCTTAGTTTAGGTGGTTTGTCCTAGGAAATATGCAAGGTCAGGTCTAAGTCCTTGGTGAATTTGATGAAATGAATACCCTTCAACCATGGTATCTAAGTTGAAGGTAATACCAATACATTAACAAAGGATAATTTACCAACTAAAAATGAGTGAAAATATTCATCCTACACAAGCAACACATATTAAAGATTTGTCTAATTAAAATTTTATAATTAGAGAAATTTGCTTGAGTACTCTTTCTAGTAAGAAATTTATATGGTTTTCCATGACAAAATTGAGTGAATCATCTACCTTATAATAGACATCGACCAAACTATTTGACTCCCCTTATACAGACTATGATAACTAACACATTCTCAATGTCAGGGTATGAAATACAAGAGATCCCTTATTTAACAAAATCAATAGTTTACTTCGATAGGGAATACACTTTTTGGACATACAGGTTGCATCTCAATGCATAGGCATAGGTGAAAACGTTTTTTCATTTTCAAATTAGATTTTGGTGTTTACCTCAGGTTGGGGATGTTCTATATATATCCATCATAGAAAATGAAATCTTAGAACTTTTTCTCTAACCAATGCTTGTTGACATAGTTGTTGCAGCTTGGCTTTCTTCCTCACCCCCGTATCAATAATCCACATTATTGTTTTGTTGTGAAATAAGAAGTCTCATGATGAGGCATTAACATTCTTGGGGGTTTTTTCTAGAAATTTTCTTACAAGATCTAATTTCAAGCTCTTGATTATGTGCAAATGGGCTCTAAGTCCAAAATACTTTTTCCTTAACTTTCTCTGTCAAAATTACACCTAGAAAAGTGGCCACCACCTGTATTCATTTTAGTTTTGGCGACCATGGTTACATGTTTCATCAGTGGTGGGCTTGGGTAATATTTCTGCCTTTTGAAGTTAGATTTGACACTGATGCATTGGGTAATATTTCTGCCAAGAATTTGAGAGGATCATGCTAGAAGTCCTCCCAAGATTAACTACTATGCATTTTGTAAATGATACATTAAAAGACGGTGTTTTAAGAAATTGCCACCTACATGTCAAAAATCAGTACTCACTTCTTTGCTGTGAAAAATGTGCCCTCTTTTCTCTGAGTTGAGTACACTTTTCACTGCTGAATTGTGGGACTACTATGAAATCTGTGTTTGTTTTGTTTGAGTTTTTCATACTCTAGGAAAGCTTGTAAATTGGTAGTCACTTATTTGCTGGGAAAAATGTGATTGCTCTTAGAAAATTCTGCTGAGTGCCCTTTCCACTGTTGAAATCTGTTTTTGTTTTACTTCGAGTTTGTGATGCTCTACAAAATCCAGTGAGTGTTGGTGGGGTCCTCCGGAGATTGCAGTTTTAAAAAAAAACTAAAAGATGGAAAAATCAAAAATATGTAAAGCAATGCGCAACCTTTTGCTGCTTTTGCAAAATGCTGAGAAGCACAACCTCAGTGATTTATGGAAATGTTTGAAAACTATGAGACAACCTCTTAGGTATCTACCCCAAGTAGAGAGTTCCCTTCATGTGAGGGGTGCTCTAAATTTTCCTTTTGTGCCAAGTCAAGGAAATGTCTTAGGTCTATATTCCAGAAGCTTGCAAGTATTGCAAGTCAAGTCTGTCTTATGTTTTTAGGATTATTGCTTGCTTTTAGCAAGCTTCTTTTAATTGTAAAATTAGTGATGTACTATATTGTTCTTAGAAAAAATCTATTTTACAATTGTACCATCTATCTTCAATAGACTGCCATAGAAATATTTTATGATTTTCTGTTGTATTCCTCTTGACAGCCTATCAAATGAAAATCTTTAATTTGCAGAGTCCATTCATTAGATAGTCTGATTACTTAATAACCTTCTATGAATTCCTCTTAACAACTTATCATATGATTTTTTTTTCACAATCCCCTGAATGTATTAATTTGATTATATAATTTTGTGTATCTATTATCGACAACATATCTATACCTCCTATGTGTTATACCTCTTTAGCAACTAGGAAACAGGACATGCCCCCAATGCTTGTGTGTTTGTATCCTGCATGTTGGATATTTGACACGTATCCTAAAACATGACACATGTCAAATGTGTGCTCTAGAAGTTTCTTGATGTTTCAGACACCAATGAATGGAGCACATATGGAATTTGCACACTTTGAAGAATAGCATGTAGAAATTTCGTAAAATTGCAAATTTAGAAGTTTCACCTCTTTTCTAGAGGTTTCCTGGATCTAGTCCCTGTAAATTATCAGCCTTAGGGCTGATCTGAAATATAATTTATAGCAGCAAGCAGTGGACAATATTTCACTCATTTTGAACCCCCGTCAACAAGGAAATCCAAGAGAAAAGATACCAAATGCGTGCTGACAAATTTCATCCCTCTAGGCCAATCTTATCAAGCATAAACCATATTTGAAATGTACTTAATGAAAACAGTAATTACAGTAGTATATATGTCCTACTTCAAGATCGATGTTAAAACCCTAAACAATTTCAGGCTTAACTTATGTGAAATCAACAAGACATACACGTGTTGGAAATTAATCAAGAAGACAAATAGCTGAAAATCAAATTTACAGAAAGACAATTTTGAACAGTTGAAAACTTCATATATATATATATATATATATATATATACATAAGAGATGAAGTACATACTCTCAGCTTATTACACGTTCGGACAACCCTCCAAGCTTTCCAAAACCCTAGCTAAGGAAAACCAAGAAAAAACCCTATCTCCACCAATGATTCTCCACAAGCTAGCATTAACACTAGCAAGCCTCCTTGCCAAGCTAGCATTAACACTAGCAAGCCTCCTTGCCAATGTATGACTTGGGTATTTTTTTAGCCATGTAACCCCAAAGGAAATGATTAAGGCCTTGGGTTAATGAGGTATGGGAGCCACACTGTTGGTGTCACCTCAACACACAAAGCCTAAGTAAGGTATTTTTCTCTTTTTCCTTCTTTGAGGAAGTACATTGTGTTGTCATGATTTCTCAAAAACCAAGTCTATGAAAATTCCCTAGTTGGGTTTTCACCCACATTGTACAGTAACTCACTGATCTATGCTAAGTTTAACATTGTTTCCATGAATTCCATGCTTAAAATACTGTTGTTTTGATTTGTGATTTCGTTGACCTCTGACGTGAAGATATTTTCCATGCTGAATATGAGCCCAAAACAACATTATCCCACGAATTCTCATGCAAATATTGGCCAAGGAAAAAGTTACAAGAATATCCTCATGCCCAAAGATGAGGTCGAACCTCTGCTTCTACTTGGCATAATCAACATAGTAAAGTTAGCATGCTTTCCAACTATACCCAAGGAGTTAGAATTAGTATCCAAACTTGACAAAACCAGCATAGGTAAGTTCGACTTGGTTTTCCTGCTTGGTTTAACAATACCAACTTGATTTATTGCCTTTATTTGCATGCAAGGATTGGATAGACAAAAGGTCATATCAAAATTTTGTGCTTTAGAAAAATTAGATAAACTGCTAAATACACCAAAGGAATTGAATCAACTTTTATGCTTAACTATTTTTAGCAGCAAGTTAATTTAGGACCTTTTTGCTTGACTAGTTTAGCAAGGATACTAAGTGTGGATATGGATGTAGAAAAACTTGTACTGTAACTGGGAATATGGTTGTAGAAAAACTTGAATCAGTAATGAAATACTTCAGCATGTAATAGTTTTACAACAACAACAAGTAAAAAGTCCTAAATTAGTGAAATGCAATGAGAAGTATGTGTTAAATACTAAGTGAAAGATTGGAAAACCATAGGCCAATGATTGTTGTAATAGAACTTGAAATAAGAGATGCTATACGTCAGAAATAGCAAGTTTATAACATCAATAGGTAACAATTATAAAATCAGCAAGGTAGTGAATGAAACTATGCCCAATAACCATGAAAATCCTTGTAAACCATTCACAAATGATTGCATGAAACCAAGAACATGAAACTATGTTAGTTGAGTACAAGTTAGCAAACCCTAATGGCTGAAAATGTAGAAATCCCAGCAATGACTTTGTTAGAGATGATTCCAAGCAATAAATGCAAGTCTTTGGACCATAAATGCAAGAGATGAAGATGCAAATGCAATATCGTAAGGCTAATACAAAATCGTTTGGAGAGAGAGAGTTGATTTAGGGTTTTGTATCACTTGCAAGAGAGACTAGTGTTGTTTTCTTTCCTTGGGAAAATGGAGTCAATGCAACACCTTCAATGAAGTCCAAAGGCAAGAGAAGACATGAAGACTTAAAACTTTAGGATTATCCACTCACAAGCCTAGGTCAATCCTTCCAGGAAAGAAACCCTAGAGTTTATCCTCTCATAAACCTAGGTGTCATCCTACTTCTTCTCTAGTGTCTATCAATGATATTAAGTGAAACTTGGACCATCACCTAGGCTCCCACCTCCCCACTCTTTACATATGAATATGAATCACCTAAAGGGAGGCTTCCCAATACAAAATTTACACACTAGGAGCAACATGTATCCAACATAATGGAATTTCTTGGTTTGTATTGGTTCAAAAGGAATGGAACTTTGTTTTTTTTCCTTATGAGTTGTAAGGAGTCAGACGATCTACAATATGGATATAATGCTATGAAACTTCTTAGTTAAACACCTTCATTCAGATATCCTAAATTAATCAACTCCAAAAGAAAATTTATTGAGTCAAAATATATATTAGTCTCAAATCTACATGCAAAATGAGCGCCACATGCAAAATAAAAAAATTGTTGGACATTTAAACTCACTTTCAGTAATAGGGAACCAATGTACTTAAAATTTTTGGTAGCATATAATACTCAGGATACAAGAGGAAAACAAGGCAACTAAGATTGTTATTTGGGAAAAGTTTTGATCTTTTAGATCAATATGAAAAGACTAATTAATTCCAAGGTGATATTTGAGCCAGAAAGGGTATCAAATGTCACGTAACTCTATTATACCATTTAATGACACATTCAAATCATGCTCTTGCAATCCCCTACATTCAAAAAATAGTTTTCATGCAAACTTCTTCTTCAACGATCAATACTATCAAGCATCAATCCAATCAATACACAAATGGTGTTGTTCATTTGTGCCTTGAGACTTCTATGGTGGGTACATTTTTCAAATTTTTTCAGATGATCCACAGTATCCATTCTTCAAGTCAATGTTTTGAATCCAGAACCAGATCCATCGTCAGGACAATAGTCCTGATGGTGGATCCAGTTCTAGATTTGAAATATTGACACGAAGAATGGATAATGGGGATCTTTCGAAAAACTCTAAAAGGTGTTGGTCTTATTAGTTACTTGTATGGCTCAGAACACCAATCCTCATATGGTCGCAATTTATATGCAAATACCCTATACAATTCAAAGCATTGACACTGATATTTATACATTTTACATTAATATGGAGATGACCATTATCAATTTATGATCAATTCTAGGGTCAAAACTAAGGCTGAAAATGATACATTTATAAGTATTAATTTGTGACAAAGAAATATAGAACATGAGCTTAAGATCAATATGCACACCTTGAGAACAGGTCACCTTTGCGATATGGTTGTCTCCTTATCAGTATTAATCTATGACAAAAGAGAATACGGATCATGAACACAATATCAATATGCGCCCCTTGTGAGCAGGTCTCATTTGTAGTGTAGATATCTTCCTTGTCCATGAATTTTACTGCAATCTACTTCAATGGTGATTGCAGATCCGTTTAAAAGAGGTATGATGCAAGATTTAGATTCAAAAACCAAGTCAATATAGTAATTGTATAGTGCAACAAAAGTATAAAGAAAAATTGTTATGAAAATGAATTTAGTGGCTTGAAAAGTCACAAGTCTACAATGGCCCTATTTAGAACTGAGACCACTCCATTTATGAGGAGAATGTGCAATTAATAAGAGAGAGAACTATGCCACTATTATAGGGAATGAACTGCTTTTTTATGAGAATTTCTTGTAGAGCTAGGGAATATGGGCTGCATTTACTATGGAGAACAACTTCATTTAATTCTTGCACTACAAAAACTGCATTTAATTGCTACAATGAATGCTGCAGATGATGCAATTATTATGAGAGAAAGACCAAATGATGGCAGAGAAAAAGGCAGCCTATTTCCCTACTTATAGTAGCACACAGCCCAATGTGTTAGGCCGTCCCAGTCACTATTAGGGTGGCCTGCATATATTGCAGGTCAGCTACTGAATTTAATGCAAACTGATCTTGCAATAAGTGTATGGTAGCCCCTAGATTAAAATTAAGCAAGCTATCCTAAAGGAGGCCATGCTTAGTTAACAAATTAAATTTTTCCTCCTTGCAGAAATATTTCATTTATTTTCCTCAATGAGGTTGTCCTCTAAATGTGAAAGAAACATTTTTTTGTTTCTCTCTTTACATTAATTGTTCTCTACAGGACCATAACAATAGTTTTTCAGCTGATCAAAAGTAGTCAGGCAGACTGAAAGCCACATTATCATTACTAAAGAATCTTCTAAACATATTATATCTAAGCTAAAAGTAATCATCAAACTCAGTTAGAAAAATGTATTCATTAGTCTGTAGTGTACTGTAGTAAGTCCAACTTCTGGAGGGGTCTAGAATTGACATGATCTAATATTAGGAGGAGATCCATGTGAAGTCAAGTTAGAAATCCATTTATATGTCTACCATTCAAGGTAGTTCTACACAGTGTTTCATGGGGACGTGTCCCTTGCACTTTTTGCTTCGTGGGGATGAGGGATGCACTTCTTCTTGCTTCCCTGGATTGGGGGAACATCCCAGGGACGTTCCCCCCTCCATGCATACATCCTCAATGGCTTGAGGAACAAAAGATCACAAAAATGTGAGAATAATATTTCAAAATAAACACATTTTTTATAACGATGATTATAGACTTCTCACATAACCCTGTTCCTTTGACTTCACCACTATGTTCCTCATATGTCATTTCTTCGAAAATTTTGTTATTTTGATCATGCTTGTAAGTGGGGAATCAATGATTAAATAATGCTTGACTAAAACCCACAAGAGATGAAATGAAGAAAAAACATATAAAGCAAGGCTTTAAGCAAATACAAAATTAGTAAGCACCTCTCTGAAGCCGCCGCTACACCAATCAAATATGTGATTTTGCAATCAGATATGTGAGTTTGCAAATTGCCATTGTGGTCAAGCCTTAGCGCGGAGCCGCGAGTGGGGTCCTCCTCTGCGAGCAGGGTCTTGGACTAACAAAATATGGTCACTACCAACCAGTGCTTGGGCCAAACCTAGGACTAACCCGTTACCAACCAGAAGAAAGTCCAAGAGTAAAATACTAAACCAGTAAACCTCAAGGCCCAAAGGGGAAATAAGAGGTAACAGAAGAAGAGTAAAACCATAATTTGTAAACCTCCATTCCGTCAAACCCCAAAGGGGAAATTCAAATAAGAACGAAGATGTAAACTGGGGAATGCATTTCAGATCCCATATAATTTATACCATGTGGGAGGGCCAAAAATCTCCATGCTCTTTGGAAATCGGGCAAAGGGAAGATTGAAATCGGGCAAAGGGAAGATTGTAGGCTGTAGCTACCCAGTGCTGAGTGTCCACTGCCCATACCACAAAATCAGGGCGAAATTAAACCATAAACCCGGATTTTACCAAATGGCAGGGCGAAGAAGCTATCATAATTTCCCATATTTCTAGAAATTTGGCTAATGGAAGCTTGTTCCTCCAAACTTAAGGGGCTAAATATAATTTGATTTCCTCTATCCCTCCTAAAAACATGGTCTAACCCTGTACACAATTTTTACCCTAAAATAAATTACAGGCTAATGAAATAAGTTTAAAAAAATCACTCTAATACAAAAAATTTGCCCAATAAAAAATTAGAGGCCCCTTAATTTTTCCCATGAGCGAAATTTCGCCCCTAAAATCATCTATGGCAATCACCAAGGTTGTGGTATAAAAAAATTTATACTTATATGTTGGGACATGGCTTCGCAAGGATCATATCAGATCATTATTTGTATTCCAAATTAGTCTATGATCATATTGTTTATTTTTTCTTATACGTGGATGATATGTTGTTCAAAGGAAATGACAAGGAGATTATCTAGGATGTGAAAAATAAATTGTCCTCTCAATTTGACATGAAGGATCTTGGTGCTACAAATTTCATTTTGGACATGGAAATTAAAAAATATCATGCAAATAGGAAACTGTAGTTAAATCAAAGGAAATATATCAAGACAATATTGCAGAGGTTTAATATGAAAAAATGTATCTCAGTCATGGTTCCTATTATTGTAGGTGTAAAGTTATGTGCAAATCAGTGTCTCAAGACAGAAGAAGAGGAAAAGGACATGTAATGTGTTTGATATTCTAGTGCAGTGGGAATTTTGATGCATGCAATGCTCTATACTAGACCATACATTACACATGGAATCATACTTTTGAGAAGGTATATGTCAAAACAAATGAAGGAGAATTGGATAATAGTAAACAATGTTTTCAAGTATTTGTGTGGTACTACTAGTTATGGACCATTCTACCAAGGAAGAAAAGTATTTGATAGAGTGTTTTACATACATGGGTTTGTTGATGCAGAAAGCAATGGGTATTTGGATAGTAGAATATCTACAAGTGGGTATGTTCTTAACCTGTTTGGAGGAGAAATTGGTTGGATGAGAAAGAGACAGTTTGTAGTGGCACTCTCAATTACAAAAGTTGAATACATGGTAGCCACTCAGGAAAGAAACACAGAAGTATGGTTACAGAGATTGTATTCAGGTATCACATTGGTACAAGAAGCTTTAAGGATAGATTGTGACAATTAAAGTGTCATTTTCCTTGCAAAGAACCCAACTTATCTTTCAATGAAAAAGCATACTGATGTTCAATATCACTTTGCGAGAGACATGGTTGAAGACAAGGAGGTGTTGTTGATGAAAGAGGAAACTTTAAAGAATGTCATATATTCATTTAAAAAGTCTATGAGCACTAATAAATTCTCATGGTGTAGAGAAACAATATGCATTTTTTCCTTGGATTGTTTAGTATGTAATATTGTGACCCCCTGTATGCAAAGAAGAAAAAAAGTTGGAGAATGTTAGGTATGTGTGATATTCTTTGCACAACCAATCCAATGTGAAATTATTTGTGTTGTGCAAAATGAGGGGAGTCACAGAGGGGTGGAACCCTTGAAAAAAATTAGGGTCATTTTTTGTGTTTGTTTTTACGTGGTTTTAAGCACGCAGTTTTCTCTTTTAGTGGTTTGGTGGCGCATGGGAGGATTTTTTGCTTAAACCATGGTTAGAGTCTAATACAAGTCAATGGATTAGGGGTTTGAGATTCCATGGGATGTTATATATATTGCATTGTAAATAATGAATTTGGAAGATGACGAATAAGAATTAGAGGTGCGACTCTAAACTTGTTGTCAGTTTTCTCGGTTTTTGTTTCGAGGGTAAATATCTATGTAAATGTGTGCGTGAAATTGTGTTCTTTTATGTTTTCAATAATCCATGCGTACATTGCAATACTGTTAAAGGTTTAATAATTACAGTCGAGCTATGTTCCTCACAATGTGACATTGTGTTATGTTCGTCACATTGTGGCGATGGGTTATGTTCATCGTATTAAAATGTTCATGAAGGGTCATGTTTGTTTATGTCACATTGCAAGATTAATATTGGTTGAATTATGTCAAAACATTTTGTTCCTCAATGGTTATGTTGCAATGCTATGTTCCCCAACGGATACGTTAGTTTGCAAAGATCCTCAAAGGTTATTTCATATACCAATGTTTATCATGGTTATCTTTAGTTGGCCATCATTGACTATGGACATGGTTAAATATAGTAGAATTTCATGAGATTTCAACATTTGTCAAGGTTTATGTTGGATTGCAACATTACGTTTTTTTTGGTGCATTGCGACGCCAGGTATATTTATCATAATGAGATGTTGGGTTACGTTTGTCACATGCGACATTAGGATATGTTTTTTCCATGAATATAAAAAATCATATGGTTTGAAAAAATACACATTCAAATATATTATTGGGTCATATTGCAACATCATTAGGTTGAATTCAATAAAAGGGAAACAATATATCTTCTAGGATTAATAAAAAATGAAAAAAATCTTAAGATACTTTTACCTAGGACATATACAATAAGTATTGAATTATGTTATAGAAAAAATGATATGATATTTTTATATTTAATAATTTGATATTAAATAAATATCTTAAAGAAATGTAATAAGTATATTAAAAAAATCACTTTTCACATTTAAAATAATATTTTTTGAAAAATAAGAAAACGATTTTAAATAAAATCTTTATTTAACTTTAATAGATTGATAATAAATAAATTTATTTTATATATGTTACATCCAGAACACATACAAAGCCGATTTACATAGCCGATTTACATAAATACAAAGATTTTTCAGAAATATGATGAAGTTGCAAGAGTGATGTCGTTATCTCCCAAAAAAATAAAGTGTATTGTTAAAGAGGTGGAATTCTTCTTGTTAAATATTATATTTTGTTTAAGAATAAATAATTCATCGTTCTTGGTGATGTGATATAAAACTATAATAAATTTTAAAACATGTATCTTGTCCATGACCTTGGTCAAGAAAAATAAAAAAAATGATTAAATATAATGTGTATTCATTTTAAATATAAGGTTATTGAGTATATTAAATATGAAATAAATTGAATAACAAATATGAATATGAATATTCTCTAAAAATAGATAGGATTTTTGTCTATAGTACTTCATGACTCTTCAATGTTCGATCTTTGTGCAAATGGTATTAGAGCGAGTGAAAAACATTCTTATGTAAGCACCATTTCAAGTTAATATGCAATTTTTATGTTGTTCCTTTCTTTTAGGACTGAGAATTTATTTGTCGGAGAAATTTTGCTAATCTTTAGATTGGCAAGGGATGGATAGTAATTAGAATCGGTCTATCTGTTATCGTTTTTTGCGATATCGATGTAAACAAATTATTTCAATATAATTTGAGTTATTTTTCTACTTAAAAAAAAGTTAAAAGTTAATATACAAGTTCAAATCATTTCGTTTCATTTTATGTTACTTTGGTTTTAAATGTAAAGTCAACATTTTCACATATGAACTTAGTTCTTGTATTATAGCTTTGGACCATATGGAGGTGTGAGAGTTGCTAAGTTTCAATTTATGTTGAAGTTTTTAGGCCCCAACTATTGGACTTAGGTGCATTAATTTCTATTTTGTAATTCACATTTATGATTTGTAAGAAATATTTGAGCAAGCCCTTCCTTTACTACCTAAATTGGTAAGTGTTTTATGGATCCATGGATGGACTCTCTTCTGCTCAAGAATTTATAAGTATCTTCAAAATAATTATAGCGACTCTTGTGCTAGTTCCTCTAGTATAACCTTCTATGATGAAAATTGAAGTGATAAATGGGAACTTCTTTCTCTATTACCCTCTAAACTGTATAGGATTAAATGGTGAAAATATCTCAATAAAACCAAAATCCTCCTTCATTCCACATATATTTATTTTTGTAGATGTGAAGAACTAATCCACGTAAATTTTCTTGATCGTCGACAAATACACTAGACTAAATATCAAGGATTTAAATATGCGCATAGAGGAGGCATAAGTTTTTCCTCGGCTCTCTTGTTTTTACATCTCTTTGTGTGTTGCTGTACATATGCATCATGTTGACTTTGTGCATGCTCTTATTGGTGGATTTACTAGACCCTGCATAATGGTCCTTGTCATGCTATTGTCTTTCCTAAATAGTTTGCTAGTCTAGATGATCCCCCTATATATGATTTTCTTAAAGCATATATTTGAGCTTGTGGTTTTCATATTCTCAATTATTCTTTAATCGTCCAACTTAAGTGTGTTGTTATTTTTTATTTTTGAAATGATACCCTACCTCCTTTACAACCTAAAGTCCATCATAGTTCTCAATTGTTAAGCATGGTGGAAACTGATGCCTCTAAGCACTCCACTCTCGTTACTTTCTACTAGATTGGTATACAATTCCTAACTTCCTGGGATTGTAAATATAAACAAATTTGTCAAATATATCGACTCGTTTTCTCTCCTTCAATCTATTAAAACCTTGTTATCCTGGATCATCAAAAATATTCTTTCTGACTCCCTAAACTCTCATAACCCTCTACTTATAATATGAGACAAGAAGAGCCTATTTTTGTAAAAAATTCTACATATCTTTCTGAAAGCGATTCTCCTTTCAATCTATTAAAACCTTGTTATCCTGGATCATCAAAAATATTCTTTTTGACTCCCTAAACTCTCATAACCCTCTACTTATCATATGAGACAAGAAGAGTCTATTTTTGTAAAAACTTCTACATATCTCTCTCAAAGCGATTCTTAAGAATACACTGGCACATTGAATGTCCAATTTGTAAATATCTTGTCAACAAGATCAGTAATAGTATAAAATCAAGGCATATTCTTAAAACAATTTATTTGTCTTTTCTCTTCTAAGACAAGTCTATGAAAAGGAAGAAACAACAACATCTGGGGACAACTCTTTCATCCCTAGCTATAATATTCCAGAAACATGTTTCAAGAAATATTATTTAGATCAAAATATTAAAAGAGGATACCTTTCTTATAGATCAAATTCATCTATTGGTTTTGTTTCATATCAATGTAAGTTTCTCCAACTTCATCCATTGGTTATGTAGGCTCAACTTACAACAAAAAATATTGATGATCTCCATTCTAATGTCCCTAGGATTAATTATGTTGCTGAAGAAGAACAACAACAAATTTCTTCCCTCATAGATAAATTCGGTCTTCTCTAGCATGTACCTACTAATAAAATGACTCTACAAAGGTTTGTTACAGATATTGAAGGAATAATTACTATTTTAGATCACTTGTTTAGCATGATTAAATAAGTAAGAAGATTTTTTTGTCAAAACAACCTAGAATCTGGAAGAATATAAATATTTTGTCAAAGTTGTTGGGATAGGAATTTAACCATGGAGGAGAAGAATAGATCTGAAGGTAGTGGTGGTGTATATTGATACTCTTGCACTGAAGTGAAATAGGTTTAGTCATGGAGCAAATTGAACAACCATGGGTTGCATCATTTGTACCTATCCATGAAAAGTTGATTTGGAATCCATATGTTGGCATGATCAACCATATTTAGTCTATGGTCGACCCAAATACTTGGTCAAATCCCTTCATTACAACAAGATGAGGTTTTCCTAGGAACCTCATGTTCCAACCGCCCCCAATAAACTCAACTTGGAGGATGTTTTTTTACAAAAAAAACATATCTTTCCCCCTGGAATTTGTTTTGACTAAACAAGTTGATCAAATATGATACAATAATACCATTGAAAAAGTTAGAAACACTATCACCATCAATGTTGATCAATGAAAAAAGGTAGTCCTCATTTCCAAGCTAGTTGCAAAACTTTTATCCAAACAGAGTCACAGTCGATCAATCAACTATACAATAAGACAACACATAATAGTCAATTTGTCAACTAGAAAATAAGCACAATAAATCAATATCAACCAGTCCAACAATATATGTCAATCAAGTCAATATTTGTATTAGGTACAATAAGCATTAGTACATCTGCCAACAATGCAATCGAACATGGTTTACTCGGTATGACCAAATCAATGTTAGTTAGACAATAAGTAGTCAAGTCAACAAGAAGACATTAGTTGGGTTTACACAACAACATCTTCAATTTATCCCCCAACTAAACATGATATAAAGAATCGATAAGGAGTAGCACATTTCTTGTCGAAAACACTATTCGACAAACAACAACTAGGCATGACTCTAGTTGACAAATACAAGTTAAAAACTAAGTCAAAATGTAGTCAACAAACACTCTGGCCAAACCTTAGTCAACCAAGATCCTAGTCAAACACCACCTCACTGTCATGTCCAGTCGATCCTCTTACAAATAGATCAATAATGCAGAGGAATGTTCCATGACTGCACAACCGATGATATAAAATGATAGTAAGTCCTCAAACATATGGTCAAATTATTCCATGACTATCCATCTGTTACCCATAATTTTGGTCGTCATGATGATGTATTGATGATGGTGTATTCAAGCTCTTCATTAGAAATTTCTCCTGAGAAAAGTTACCTTCATCTCTTCCCAGAAAACTCATTTTTGAAGAGGGTTCGCAGGCTGCTAGTATATTTGGCTGCGAGAATGACCCATTCTCACAGGCTTCCTTAAGCCAGGGTGCGAACTTCTCGCACTGTGTTGAACTGCTAGGGTGTGAACTCTTCCTAAAGCATGGAAAAAAATGAATTCTCAATGCTTCTAGAAGGGAATCTTCTAGAAGGATGGGTTGGCATTCGAATGGTTATCCTAGTACT
>SNQJ01S0029546.1:0-11594 GCA_010110895.2 Picea sitchensis | reverse complement strand
AGTGGCCTATCTCTCTAGGTTCTTACCCGAGGTGACTATGGAGGGGAAAGTCTTCATGGTACCTGGAATTGACGTTGACCAAACTCACTCGGGCTCCTTGGAGGGTATACCCACGATTATGTGTGGGAGATTGCACTAGGGTGTAAGTCCGTTAAGCAGGTCATCAGCATAACTTTTCCACCCTAGCCCCGCCCCTTCTCATCTCGTTGTTGTGACATTGGATTTCATCACCAACTAGTGGCTTCGAAATTAGAAGGTCTTGTTTGCTTGGTGTTTCTTTCTAGATTTTGTTTACTAGCATGTGTTGTTTATTTCTCGTAGTTGACCATAGGATTTTATTTGTGAAGTTTGTTACTCGTTTACAATAGCTCCCACACATCGTTCATGTAGAATGCAGGGTTTATCTCCAGAGCATCTGGATGGTTCTCAACCCTTGCCTACAAGTACACCTGAGGGCTCTCCTCGGCAAAGTGAAGCCACAATTGTCACCACACCACAAGTGGAACGAACTGACTCTCTAGAGATTTTTCGAATTACAAATACTCGAGAGGACTTTCGACTTCACCCCGATTCCAAGAGACGTTTTATGTGAGCCGACTCTTCCAGAGACTTAAGTGTTGTGTATTCCGGGTCTCCGACTGGACCCTTTCCCGGTATAGAAGGCCAAGATCCTTTTTGGTCTACAGGTGTTTTCCGACGAGACCTTTTTGGTCCAGGTTCACTTGTGATTTATGAAATTAATCCTCCTGTGATTTCCGAAATATCTAGTTCAGAGACAGTACCATTGACTACCATTTATCACTTTACCGTCCCTGCTGAAATGGCCCATCTTGCAACTACTACGAGTGTTCCAACCAGGTTACCTGTGGTTAGTCTTTCTCCCATCCACACACCACGCACGCCCAACGTCAATCCGACACTACCACCTAGATACCGTGCGTTGAATGCTTCCATTCCTACTCCTGCACAAACACCATCCGGTTCTCCTCGTGGTCCTTCTTCTTCTGGGCACTTTCTTCTCGGTTTTGTCCCATCACTCCCTCAATTTCCTTTTGGAGGACCTTCTTCATCCTCTACTGGAAATCCTAATCCTAGTGGCGCTATTCCGTCATTCACTCCAACTTATCAGTTTTCGGTTGGTGGGCAATCTCATCAAGGAAGTATAACTCAACCCCCTCTTAGTTGGCAATTGCCAATTGGAACATTACCTCCAATTGGTACACCTCCTTCAATGAGAGGGGAAACCCCACATTCTGGGCAGAGCATACCTCCTTCCTTGGCCCAATATTGGAATCAGTTGATCCAAAATCCTCCTCAATCGACTTGGGGGCAGCCGTTTCCAGCTGCGTCCATAACACACCCTAGCATGGGCCAACCATATCCAGGTTCGTTCAATCCCATTTGGGGGGAGAATGCTCAAACTCAAGCCTCTGTTCCAGGGTATAATCTGATGAGTTACTATCCTGTCCAACCACCACTGAATATGCTTGGGTCTTCACATTATATGAAGACTGCGTATGGTCCTACTGGTTTGCCGACAGGGCTTCCTCCCCAAAGCCACCAGTACCCGCAAGTGAATCAACAGTTACCCTTTCTGGCCACTTTGGATTTGTCATATTTGTCACGGATTCTAAATGATCCTATTCGTCACTCTCCTCAATGGCCTTTTATCCCAGCCAATCTTCCATCAGACATTCCTAAATTCGACGGCAAAGTGGGAGAGGACCCCAAAAATCACGTTATGACTTTTCACTTATGGTGTTCATCCAACTCGTTGATGGATGACTCTATTCGTTTACGTCTTTTTCAACAAACCCCTATCGGTTCTGCTACGAAGTGGTATATCGAATTTCCATGGGGTTTCTTCTCTGATTTCAACACCCTAGCTATGGCTTTCCTTACATAGTACCAGTTACCGATCTGTTATGATACGGGAACTGAGATTTTGACTTCCTTCAAACAGACTAAAGGCACTCATATATCTGATCACATCCATGAGTGGCGAAGGAGACGACGTCTCATTAAACTTGAGCTCCCCGATCAGTTACTAGCAGAATGGTTTACAAAATCATTTGTGAACGAAATCGGTAAGGACATTGCCATGGGTGGCGTAGTTACAGAAGAGAAGGCTATAATTCATGCTCATTATCTTGACCTTGTTTATTCACAAACGGGAACACTTTACAATTTATTACCTGAATTACCTCGTCCTAATACTTCCAACACTTCAACTACTCCCGTTGCCTCGCATGCAGCTGACGGTGTGATTGGTACTGCACAAGCCTAATCACTTTCCAGTTCAATCACAAACCATAAATCTTCTTCTTCTAATGTTCAAAATGCTCCGTCTCCTGCCACTCCCACCGGCAAGAATTTTGAGGTAAATGTCATCCAATCTACCCCAGCCGGTAAAAACAAATCTAAAAAGGGGAGATGCAAGAATAAGGAGGGTAAAAATAATTTTCAAGCAGAGCAAACCAAAACTACCCATGTGGATGATCGAGATAAGCGCAAACCACGATACCCTTGCCTTATCTGTGGTGATGATCACTACACAAAGGATTGTCCACGACGTGCCGAGGTCACTAAGTTCCTTCAAGGAGCTCCAAAACCACCTGCACCGGTTGTCTTGGCCCAACCCTTCCTGTCTCAACAACAGGCTCAGTTGGTCATCCATGATCAACCCTCTTCTTCTACAACATCATATGTTTTGATGTGTACTGGTGATTCTAAGAAAAACAACGTTGCACTAACTACTTGAGCGAAAGATTATTCTCCATCTAAGGAGAAGGTTGACGATTTACCCCCTTCTTTGGTACAACCCTCTCCAACGAATCCACCTACTAACGTTCCTCTTCATCTCGAACGACCGAGCCTCGACACAGTGCTGCGACCCCCTCCAAAAGGTGTCGTTCGGAGATCGGCTTTCAATCCTCACGCTCATGCTACCCAGAACTACAACATTGTTGAAGATCTGGCTCAAGCACCTTCTGCGATGTCAGCCCTTGAAGTTCTTCAGACTTGTCCTGCACAATGGAAGGCATTGTTGAAAGCTATCGGTGGAATTGACCCGACGGACACGAATTTAATAATATTTGACTTGGAAGATCACATTCCAAGGTTACCTCCTCAACTTGCATTCCAAATCCAAGTGATTGTCTCTGACAAAAATATTTTTCGAAATGTTATTGACGAGGATGCCTCGACTTGTGTTATGTCTCTTGCTTGTTGGAAGGCCATTGACTTTCCTTCTTTGAATGAATCCCAGAACACTCTTAAAGCCTTCAATGGCTTTGGTTTTAAGCCCTACAGTGTTCTTCCTTCGTTGCCCATCACGTTAGAAGGTAAGACAGTCTAAGTCAAAGTGGAAGTCTTTGACGCTCCCCTTGATTATAATCTTTTGCTTGACCATAGCTGGATCGATTCCATGCGCACTGTTGTGTCGACACTTTTCCGTGTAGTACGTTTCCCTCATCAAGGAAAGGTTGTTACCTTCGACCAACTTGCCTTCTTCAATTCTGATACCCATACTGGAAACGTGCTGTTTATTTCTAAAACCCCCCCGGGTTATGAGAATGTCGGTGTAGGCCTTCTAAAGGATTCCTCGTTAATGGGTACTTTCCCCATTCCACCGCCTAATGTTCCACGCTCGTCTGTTGCTTCTATCAGCATGATCTCCACTTCACCTCACGAACTTCCTGCATCTTCCAACCCTTGGATAGTCCCTAACCCTGGCGATCATATTCGTTTCGGTGACGTAATGCCATTAAGTCCAGTTGAATCCACCTATCAGGCCATTCAATCGGCAACACCTTCTATCCCCTCTCTTGATGAGTTGTCTCTCGATCGTTTTCGTGTTATTTTTCCCACTGACGAGATGATCATGTCCGTCATGGAGGACACCCCTTGGGACGATGGACATCATCATTCCATCCTCTTTCTGGAGCAACACACTCTTGAGAACTACCAACAAATTTCGACCCCGTCGACCGTTGTCATCATTTCGACTGTTCCCGATTTTTCACACGATGTGTTTGCTCAAGGAAACTTAAGTAATATCTCGCCCACGATTCCCATTGACATATCCATCAAACCTGAAATCATAAAAAATGTCCATATTGGAGCTTCGTGTTCCCCTGACGAAATAGTCACCTATACATCCCTGTTCAAAGAGTTTTGTGACATATTTGCCTGGAGATACGAAGAAATGCCAGGTATCGACCCTGTGATTGTGATACATGAGATTAAGACATACCCCAGCACTAAACCCGTCCAGCAATGCCTTTGTCCAGTTCACCCACGTAAAGCAGTTGCTATAAAGATCGAATTCGAGAAACTTTTGATAGTCGGCTTTATTTATCCGGTGGCTCTCATAGACTGGGTTTCCAATCTTATCCCGATTGATAAGAAACAAGGTACGATTCATGTTTGTGTTGATTATAGGGATATCAATAAAGCTTGTCCAAAAGACAACTTTCCTACCCCTTTCGTTGATCAGATTGTCGATGACTGCGCCGAAAGTGAAATCTTCTCTCTCATGGATGGTTTCTCCAGCTATAATCAAATTAACATTCTTCCTGAGGATCAACATAAGACTGCTTTTATTTGTCCTTGGGGTACTTTTGCCTATCGAAAAATTCCTTTCGGTCTTAAGAATGCGGGCGCAACTTTTCAACGCACTATGTCTTATGCTTTTCATGATATCAAGCACATCGTTCAACCCTATTTGGATGATTTACCTGGTCATTCTATGCGCAGAGTCGATCACCCTTCTCACCTCCGAGCCATTTCCGTTCGCTGTTGGTTCTATTGTATACGTTTAAATCTTTATATGTGTGTTTTTTGCGTAGAATCCAACCGTCTTCTAGGTTTTATCATTTCACATCAAGGGATTCGGGTGGATCCTTTAAAGGTCAAGGCGATCCTTAATCTCCCTCCTCCTTCTACACTTCGCCAGTTGCAAAGTTTGCAGGGGAAAGCAAACTTTCTTCGTCGTTTTATCCCTAATTACGCCGAGATCACTCGTGGTTTTACACGGCTATTAAAGAAATATTCAGAGTTCGTCTGGGATACTATTGCCAACAATGCTTTTGAAGCTTTGAAGTTGTCCCTAACACGAGCTCTGCTTCTCTTTCCTCCTGATTATAGTCGCGATTATTTCCTTTATCTTGTTGCCTTGGATTACACTATTGTCATGGTTCTTGTCCAAGAGGATGATGCTCACGATGAACATGTTATTTACTACTTGAGTCGAAGTATCACGCTGACTGAAATCAAGTATCAACATGTCGAGAAACTGGCCTTGGCTGCCGTTCAAGCCGTTCAATGTTTCCGGCACTATATCCTCTCACGCAAAACTACGGTGATTTCCCATTGCAACCCTATGCAACACATTCTAACATGTCAATTTTTAGGGGGCAAATACTCCAAATGGATTGTGATACTCCAGGAGTTTGACTTGGAATTTGAATGCGCCAAGTCCAAGAAGTCTTTAGTTTTTGCTGAGTTGATATGCAATTTTCCCCATTCTGCAACGGAAAATGTAGCAGCAGATTCATTACCGGATGAATATCTTTTCCTTATTAGAATCGATGATCTTTGTTATGGCGATATGATTATATATCTCCAAACCCAGAGTTTTTGGCCAACTTTGTCCAGTACCGAACGACGTCGAATACGCTATCAAGCTCGTCAATACATTATCCTTGGGGATACTCTTTATCATCGGGGGATTGACTCTATTTTTCGATGTTGTCTAACGTTCGATGAAGTCGAGAAAGATCTGAATGGATGTCATTCTAGAGCATGTGGTGGTCATATGTCTGGGTATGCGACTACTCAGAAGATCTTACGCGCAGGGTATTTTTAGCCTTCTTTGTTTAATGACTGCATTACTGCCATTCAGAAATGCCATGCTTGTCAGACCTATAATCAGAAAATTTGGTCACATCCTACTCCTCTTCACCCTATGGTCTCAGTTGGTCCTTTTGCGAAATGGGGCATCGATTTCATGACATGTCACCCTCACTCGGTCGGGGGCCATGGTAACATTATTGTAGCTGTTGATTACTTTACGAAATGGGCCGAGGCGATCCCGACATTTGAAAAAACTGGCAAGATTGGAGCATTATTTCTTTTTAATCACGTCATAGCTCGTTTTGGTGTTCCCCAAGCTATCGTCACTGATCACGGTAGCCACTTTAGGAATTTTATGATGTCTGAACTTATTGAGAAGTTGGGTCTTCGCCATGATAACTCAACACCCTATTATCCACAAGCCAACGACCAGGTCGAAGTAATCAACAAAGTTCTCATAACTATGCTTCGACGGATGATAGGGATTCATAAAACAAGTTGGCACACAATGTTGTTTTCGACATTGTGGGCGTACCAGACAACTGTCAAATCCGCTACTGGGTTTACACCTTTTCGGTTAGTTTATGGTGTGGAAGCCATTCTCCCTATCGAATGTGAGATACCGTCTTTAAAACTAGTTGTTGAACTCCTTCCCAACACTTCCACTCAGGACAAACGTCTTTTGTATCTTATGCGATTAGACGAAACTCGACGTAATGCCACCCTAGTAATAGAAGCCCAGAAAAAACATGTCAAGGCCCAATACGACAAGCATGTCAAGCCTCGCATTTTCTCTGAAGGTGATCTTGTTCTTCTCTATGAACAAGATCGAGATATGTTAGGAGCTGGGAAATTCGAACCCATGTGGCGCGGTCCTTATATCGTTCGACGAGTTTTGGAAAAATGAGCTTATGAGTTGGTAGATTATGATGGTATCCCTTTGAGTGAACCCAGGAATGGGTTGTACTTGAAGAAGTACTATGTATAAAATCATCTGTGCACAAGTACTTTTATTTTTAATGTATCATACTTTTTGTGTGTTACTATAGTTTACTTTTGTCGTTATCTGGTCTCTACCCTTATGTGACGTTGTGTTTGATTTCCAGATGTCGGAGTCTTCGCTACCCTATATTGGCTTCGCTGATGGCGCTAGCCGTAGTACTCGGAACCTTGCTTCCGCTGCGTGGGAAATTTATGCCCCTACAAATGAACTTGTCTCCTTACGAGGTGTGTGTCTTGGCCGTGCGACCAACAACATTGCAGAGTATAGCGTCGTTATTGAATTATTGGTTGATGCTATCTCGCTCGGAATCCGTGATTTGGTTGTGCATCTCGATTCACAGCTTATTGTACTATAGTTAAGTAATATCTACGTTATTCAAAGTCCTACTTTGTTACGGGTATATTTGCAAATTCGCCTCTTGGAACGTTATTTTGATCACATTGAATATCAACATATTCCTAGATGTCTAAATACATTAACAGATGCATTGGCTAATTATGTATTAGACAAACATTTGAATCATTTGTAAATCAATCACATCAATGTTCACACAACACATGATAAACCGGTATAAGTCGTTTGTATATGTATAACGATCAAAAGAGTTTTTTACAAAAAGTTTGTCCGAAGACCAAAATGATAAAATTTGAAGCTCATAGCTTCTACAAAGTGACGTCATGGATGACGTTCACGGTAACACATGACTTCCCTAGAAACCCTACAGAGAAGTCGACTCATAGATGTTGATACTCCTATAGTAGGACGTTGGTCGCGTCGTGGAACCTCTTCTAGAGGCATGTCTGGAATATCTGCAGTCAGGCCCTCTAGAATTTGTTCCACCACCTGATAATCCTCGGAATATTGTGGCGCTGCTGCTACCTCTCCTTGCCACTGAATGGGATAAGTACCAGGAGGTTAGTACGGTCCAACATCTGTGTTATCAACAAACGATTTTGTATTAGTCTCTGGACGAATATATAAAACAAAAACATTTGAATATGATAAAAATTCACAAAACATTTAAAAAGAAAAATGTGTGTACTTATTACCAAGGTCCCTGCACTAAGCATCCTCTAGCAGTACTAAATCCGGATCTCCTCGGAAATCCAACCCACCATAAGCATAGTCATCAACCATCAACATCTGTGGTTGAAGCCAGTCAAAGAAAGTATCATCATACTTGATGATCGGTCCTGCTACGTGTTGGGCCATGAGCCGACACCATCTCAACATCCTTGGATCCCTGGGACCCGGTATATTCCACTCAACCTGCAGTCTCAGTGAGGGAACCCTCTCAAGGAAGAAAGACACCAACAAAGATCTGTACCCGAATTTCTTCAGGTCACCTCGTTTGCATTTAGTCAATTTCTTTTTTATACTGTGAAGCACAACATCTACCCAGTTGAACACTCGAGGCTCAGTACACTCAATAACATACTGGAAGTAACTCTGTAACGCCATGTGAGGAGCATAACTCCCAGCCATCTGAGCTATGGTGAATAGGATAGTACAGAGGGTCAAATCTCATACCCCCTAGATAGCTACTTTTCCTTTCTTTCTCTCAGCCTCGGGAACACAGTGTAAACAGTAGTACTCACTCATCTATAGCCCACCACCTCTGCTACCAGTCAGGCTCACATAGTATCCCCGCTATGACAATCCAGTCAAAAAGTAAATGTCCTCAATGTCTAAGGACAGTGTGTGTACCCCCACATGAAATACCTGTTGATCAGGGTCCCACATACGCACCAGGTACTCTAACAACCTGACTTGGGCCCTCATGCCTAGGATACAAAAGTACTTCAGGAGTCCACAGTCTCTCAAAGAAGCAATAGTAGGTGGATGATTTTTGGCCATTGTATTATCTTCTTCGTGCTCCCTTTCACGCCATTCAAGCAATGTTTTGTTGGCCAATTATCTGCACAATGAGCACCAAAAGAAGATTAGCAACAATATTCATTGATTGGTTCTTGTTCTTTGGGTAAATTTTTTAAAAAACATTGAGCATTGCGGTTCTCACAGGTGCCCTGTGTGCACAGTGTGAGAACCTCGCAGGCTTCTCATGGGTCACCTGCGAGAATCACCCATTCTTGTAGGTCCCGTGTAGCCTGCCTGCGAGAATGGCAGCGCGCAAATAGGGCTTGTAAAATCAACCCAAAAAATGAAATTTAACCAATAAAATTGCAAAATTAAACCATGAAAATGTTAAGGACAGAGAGCCTATGTTACTGTCGCAGATGGCTCACTGAATGGTCTCTCGTAGCTCCCGCAATCTGACGCCGAATGTGGAGGGTAAAAGAGGGTTTTTTTGGAGCTCAAATAGTGGAAAGGTAAAATGATGTGGTAAAAAGGGTTGTTACTCATTTTTATTTACTTTTACTATGTCATTTGGTTTTTTATGATTATTTATCTATTAAACCCTAATCCCTAATGTCATTTTGAGTGTAAATTTTGCAGGCGTGATGATTTTGATGGTCAAATACAGGGATACATACATGTTTTCCTTTGACATTGCGTGTTTTTTATTGTCTTTTATGGTTTTTGTATAAAACCTTGAGCGTGGTTTTTGTCTGTTCTTGCACTTGTAAATACATGAAAACGTGATCGAGCATACTTTTATCACTTTTTCAGGCTCAATAAGGTTATACGAAAAAGGAACCCCCCTGGAGTATTCGTTAAGCTCTTTTCAGACTCTCTAAACATGAAAAGATCGTCAAGCGACCTCGCTATTTTCACACTCGATAAAGTATTTGAAGTAAGCGTCTAGTGAGTGATAATTTATCTCTTTTTCGGTCTCATCCAAACTATTTTACGAAAAATGAACTGAGAGAGTTCTCTTTGAAGTGTTTTTCCAAACTCTATAATCATAAAAAACCTTCGAGTTTTCTATCTCTGGACTCGTTAAACAAACATTGGCAGACCCGTAATGGGACTGAACCACTCCTTCTTAGGGTTCGTTAAAAATACTCCAAGGGACTCGTCTGAACGATGAGCTTACATCAACAAGCATATGTTATCCTCCTCAAGCTTGCGTAAAAATAAAGAGGTACTCGACAGAAATGGTGGGGAAAAATTTGGGAAAGGGATATGTCTTCATCTTTGTATTAATTGGAAGTAAGTGTCTCTCTTGAACATGACACCCCCTATTCATCATTTGAAGCCGGTTTGGGAAATTCATTTGTCTCTCATTCAATTTGCTACAAGGTCGTTCCCTGTGTTGTCTTTGAGTCAAGGGTGGAATCATGAAGGTGGGTTACACTTTCATGACAATCTGGTTTCCAAAATTTCGAAAAACAAATTTTCGGCCGAACTAAATATATTTTTCGACCGAAAGAACATTTTTTCGGCCAAACTATTGTTCGGCCGAAAAAATAAACGTCAAATCGAACGGAGCCATTACGGGGCCCTCGATTTGCGTGTAAAAATTTGGTCGGCCGGATATTTTCTTTCCGGCGTTAAGTTTTCGGCCGAAAGATTTTTCGGCCGAACAATCGTTCGGCCGAACTATTGTTCGGCCGAAAGATTTTTCTATATAATCGCCACACATCAGTGTTAAACGTTTCAAATTTTTTTGGTTGTGTGAGGCTCTGTGTCGTGGGAGTAGTGGAGCAGGGGACGTCGAGGGAGCAGTGGAGCAGTGGGATTTGTGAGGCTCTGTGTCGTGGGAGCAGTGGAGCAGGGGACATCGAGGGAGCAGTGGAGCAGTGGGCTTTGTGAGTAGGGAGCAGCGAACGCAGCGGGGGAGGTATTTACATTCGCATTTACATACAGTTACATACAGTTTACATTCGCTTTTTGTTTACGTTTTCATGCATTTTGTTTGCGTTTTGTTTGCGTTTTCGTATTTACATATGTTTTGTTTGCGTTTTCGTATTTACATATGTTTGTTTGCGTTTTGTTTGCGTTTTCGTATTTACATATGTTGCTAAACATTCACTTTTTGTTTACATTTCCGTGCGTATGCGTAAACATATTATTTGTTTATGCGTAAACATATTATTCGTATTTACATATTATTTGTTTGCGTTTTCGTGCGTATGCGTGCGTATATGTTTATTTATTTATATGTTTATTTGCGTATGTTTATTTGCGTATATGTTTATTTGCGTATATGTTTATATGTTTAGGTTTTCGTAGATTTTCGTTTATGTTTATTTTCGTAGGTTTTCATAGATTTGCGTATGTTTATTTGCGTATTCGTAGATTTTCGTATATGTTTATTTGCGTTTTCGTAGATTTTCGTAGGTTTTCGTAGATTTGCGTATATTCAGATTCCCGTTTTGTTTGCGTTTTCGTAGATTTTCGTAGATATAAATGTAAATTTTCATATATATAAATGTACATTTTCATATATATAAACTGTACATTTTCGTAGATTTTCGTAGATATAAATGTAAATTGATTTTCATTTGTGTTTGCGAACTGTACATTTGCGTTTGCGAACTGTACATTTTCATAGATATAAACTGTACATTTGCGTTTCGTAGATATCAAATGTAAATTGATTTTCATTTTCGTAAAATAAAATGTAAACTGTACAATGTAAACTGTAAAATGTGAACTGTACATTTTCGTAGATATAAACTGTAAAATGTAAACTGTAAAATGTAAACTGTACATTTTCGTAGATATAAACTGTAAAATGTAAACTGTACATTTTCGTAGATATAAACTGTAAAATGTAAACTGTACATTTTCATAGATATAAATGTAAATTGATTTTCATTTGCGTTTG
>SNQJ01S0029545.1:138874-152272 GCA_010110895.2 Picea sitchensis | reverse complement strand
GTGGGAAGGGGGGTGGTGAAAGGGGGTCGAGGGGGGGAGGGTGGGTAAAAGGGACGCGGAGGGGGAGACGGAGGTGGAGGCGCACAGCCGAGCGAATTCCCATACAGATCGAACCACTCAACCCTACAACCATAGGGGTTCGAGAGGGGGGAGAGGTCGCAGGAAGGTTGGTCGCCAGTTGGTTGGGCACAAGGTGTCTGGTTTGGGGCGGCCACGAGGAGGGGTGCCAAGGGAGGAGTCTCGTCGCGGGGTGGAACTGCAGGAGGAGCTTCATGGGCCAGGTTAGCCGGGAGAGCCTCCAGGGGAGGGTCTACAGGAATAGCTTCTGGGAGCGCTGCAGAGGGAGTGACTGGTTCATCCTGAGCCCCTGTTGCAGGCAGAAGTCTACCACGAGCTAAGTACCAAGTTGCCCCCTGCTTTGGCCTGCCACGAGGTCGTGGCATAGTGTGGAACAAACACAGAAATCCAACTGGAAACCCCGTGAGGTCGCACCAGAGCTCGGAGGCTGACAAAGGGGTGGGAGAGCTCTGGAAACTTGGTGCTTGGAATTGCAAACAAAGGCAATGAAGAGCTAGAGTCCCCATCATGTCCAGAAGAAGCGGGGGCCAGGGTGTAAGCTAAAGCGACGGGGAAGAGCGTGTGCATTGCTTCGTGAGGATACATGAGTTGCAGAGCTCCCCACACGAGTGAACGTCGAAATGCAAGTGCGGGAGTGAGGGTGGCGGCAAGTGGTGTAAAGACTGGAAGTGGCTGGGGTGAGGACGTGGCGAGGAACATATGCCAGGTGGCCTATGAGGTGGCTAGGTGGCGGCGGGCGTTGATGTAGTTGTCATGTCAATTGAGCACCCCATCCAAGGTAAGTTTTTCAATGTTACTAATATAAGTGTTCTCATTTATCTTCCCCAAAACAAGATACTTTCATTTTAGGCCACATGTCTTGTGTCCTCGTATCAAACACCTTGATAGTGATGACCAAGAGTAAGACACTTATGAGACACATATCTAGATTATGGAAAATTTCTCTCATGCGTGTCCAACACTAAAATCACATGTGTCCCAACGCAGGCCAATGGCTAATGACATGTTTGTTGGGATTGGTCAATTATTTTTAAAATATCAATATTTTGAGCATAACGCATCAATCCTAGAGCCGGTCACTTTTGATGATGGTGATGCTCTTGAGAGGTCATTCGTGACACCAAAATATGCCATGTTGAGACTATATACTTTGGAGAAGGATGGAGGAAAACACAGTGAGAATGACAATGGTGGTGATGTTGATGATTTTGATTGTAAAGTTTAGGAGAACGAGTTATGGGATTCTTCTACCCTAATTTGTATTTGTTATTAACATTCTCATCTATTATATCATATATGCAATGTATTTTGATGACATTGGATGAGAAAATTGTAGTTCATAACTTTACATAAGTATATGCTTTATAATATATCTCTAATATGTTTGTGTTGTGGTTTTAATTTTTAGATGTTCAAAAAATTACATCAATATGTCTATATTTTATTTCTTTAATTATGTCGAAGGCATTTATTTATTGGAGCATTACTTCAAAGTCCTTCATATCCCAAACTTGTCAACCTATACTACTGGTCTTAGAAAACCATCTCCCTGACTATTATTCGCTCGTTGTCCTCTCCACATAATTGATTGATTTTGCAATTATGCATCGATGATGAGGGATATTCTATTGTCTATATCTATGTCTATTATGGTCTATTCACCTTCTACATGAGGAAAATTGACTTCCCCATATCTCAATTTCTTCACTCCTCCTCCTCAACAAAAAAAAAACACAAGTGTTTGAAATCTTATATAACGGGGTCTTCCAAATTGATTTGCATGTTACTTTTATTCCTCTCAACTAAGATACGAGCTTTAACAAGGTGAGGAGAAGGAGAAGGTGAAGGTGGTGCTCTAATCTTAACCCTCGAAGATGGAGCAGGAAATTATGAAGGTGGTGCTCTGATCTCAACTCTGGAAGATGGAGTAGGAAATTATGGTTACATAGATATTTAGAAGGTTCGGAGTCATTAATGCTCTTTTCTTTTTGGGCTATGCATTTATGCAATGACACTGGTTACTATCAATGGTTCCATGGGCTAATTATGTGCCCATTTTAGAGAGATTTTTTTCCAAAATTGAAGATCTGATGCAAGTTTAGTTTCTTACTCTAGAGCCTACTTCTGCAAGAGAATTTGATCAACCAAAATCTCAACCACCATAGAAGATAATTATTTTCAAAAACAAATAACCCCCTAGACATTCAGACAAGTTGAAAATGCAATTGATGGTTTTAGATTTGATAAGATATTATTGTGCAAAGGTTGTTATGGGAGTGTCTATGAAGCCATCTTCCCATGTAGGAAAGGCATGGGAGTCGGGAGAATCAATTGCTCACATGTTCTATGTTATGCCTTCAATATCTCAACAAAGATCTAAGATTTTTCTTGTATAAAGCACCTAAATATCGTCGCAATTCTTGGCTACATCGAGGCCCATGCAAAGAGGATATTTGTGATATTTATAAATATCATCCCAACACTCAACCATTGCAAGGCATCTATGGAGAGTATATTTGCAATATCAAACATGATGAAGCCACTTGACTTAACAATTACGCCAAAAAGTGTTCATTGAAATATCATATGTATACATGGTTTTATTCCAATCTAATTTTCATATGTAAATCATTAGGCTCATTGTGACTGTAGCTAGTGATGTAAGGACTCAATAATAGAGAATTTCAACAACCAATGGGATGGAAAACATTCACAATGTCGAGAGGTGGACATCCATGGTAATCAGGAATAGACAAAAACACATCCATTATATTGGCTCTTCCCAATTAAATTTCAAACAATAAGAATCGATGGTTTTCCCAACTCGAGTGTCAATCAATCATAACAAATTTGGAGCATTTTTAATAATTGTCATGCGAAAAGAAACAAACAAACACACAGAAGGACCAAGTTGAGAATCAAAATTAATTTATTTGATTTGCTTTTTGTTTACAAGTACCACTATTATGCCCAAAACTATGTGGATTTCATTAAAAATCAGTCGATAATGTCTTCCATCACATTTATGAAAGTTTATTAATATATACAAATAGTTGTAATTTATTTTCATTTACAATATATCCACCTTATATTCTCTTGGAATGTTTCTTTCCCATTTTAAAAATATACTAATATATATTTCAATTATAAGTATTCTTATTCTTGTGTTCACGTGAAAGATCTATATATATGTGTCTAAAGAGCAACCATGTTTATATGTCCCATATTTCAAAGTCATGAGACTTCATTTTCTTCTTAAATCATATGAACACTTAGTTCATTTGAGTATATTACAATAGCCATTAAGACTTTCCAAAAAGTAGGTTCCACTAACACTTTCCAAAAAGTATGTTTAATTGATATGTCAAAAAAACGCTAAGACACACAAAAAGAACTTCATGGTAGTAGATAATGCCATGTTATTTAGTTAATATCTTCTTCATAAGATCGAATCATTATACTATTTACCTTAATTTCAGTGAGGTGAAGTGATAGTATTAATGTTGGTTCAAGTAGGATAAAAGGAAACCAAGATACTACAACGAGATGGTCAATCATAATTTAGAAGATCAAAAGTACCTCTTAGTTTTGAGAAGTGAAAAGAAGAAAATCAACATTGCTAAAATAAGAACAGACTCTCACGAGCTACATAGTGAAACTGGGCGTTGGACAATTCCAAAAATATTGAGGGATGAAAGAATCTGCCATCTTTGTGACACTAAGAGGGTTCATGATCCAGATTGGATCATTATATCGTTTTCCATCTATCTCGATCCTTTCATAGTGGAAAAAAATTGGAGGAATCATCTTGCAGTGCCATTTTAGTGGTAGGTCCCAGTTTTGAAAATTAGGGTCTGGAACCTTCAGGAGCCATTTTGAGGCATCAAATTGCATTTTTTAGGGCTAAAATTCTCCCATCAAGACTTGGACCCCATGACATTATTCTACACATCAAGACCTTTCCAACGCTGCAAAAATCGCGTCAACCATAGTTCGTATGCAAAAGTTATGCCTCCCACAAGTTGATCTATTGTGTTTACCACCATGGTAAGAGAGGTTGCCACGTCATCGCTCGTTACTCATGCATATGGGGCTAGCCACATGAGGGATTTCACGAATATTCTAGAAGGTTCAAAACCCTACCACAATTGAGGGTTGAGGAAGTCAAAAACATATCCCTGGATGGCTATCGGCCTATGTTAAATACCTAGCCATTAGGAGGAGAAGGGGTTCCATTATTTTGCATTATATCTTGTTCCATAAATAAATAAAACATCTGAGAATGGTATTCTGTCAGCATAATAGAGGAGGAGAGATTCTGTAGCAGCCATACAAGCCACAAGTCAAAGGCAAATCCACAAAGAGTGCCTCTTTCTTTGTACTTGCACCATTTCTATACCTGAGAAAAGAGAGCGGAGCAACCTCACCTTCTAGTTGGGTTTTTTCCCATATTGGGTTTCCAAGGTCATATCTTGTGTTTATTTGTGGATGGTGTGATTGTGTTTTATTGTTTTCTATTTTATGCATTTTATCTATTTCATGTATAAGAAGAAAATCAGTAACTAAATATTTTGGAGGTCTAAAGGAAAAATAACCTTGATGGTAAAGATTTCATTATTTAATTAGATATGTTGTGACGAATTGTTCCATTGGAATATACACGGTAGTTTATAGAACAATTGAAGATGAAAAACACTTCCTCTTAGATTTCCCTGCCTATTCCCAAATTAGATCCCAATTTAAAAATATTTGTCACAATACAAACCTTCCTAACCTCCTAAGTCATCAAAACTATGGTGATCTTGGAACGCTTATCTCAATGCTTTTTGAACACATAAACACAATTTTAAAGAAATCGAAGTAATATCTTACCTTCTTAAGGTCCAATAGACCAATTGGTCTCAGTGGACATTAATCATCAACATCATCATAATAATTGATCACGATTTATTTTGTAATATTTTTATTGAATTTTAAATTTTTATTAAATTATTTAATTCAGAAAATTACAATTGTTTTTTTTAATTTTTAAAATTTAAATGTTTCAAATCTTGTATTGCTTTAGATGATATGATGTGACTAATTATTTCTCGGTGGAGGGAAATATATTTTAGACATTTGTTAGAGCGGCAAAAATAATTAAAAAAAATGAAATTAAAAGAATTGTGTTGTTTGTCTAGCGTTCCCACTTCACTAACTAATGTGACAAGAACGTAGAGTGCATTAGCTAACATTCATTTCAACTTGACCCCTTATAACACTTCTGACAACCTCTACTTTGTTCACCTTTTGATACTCCTAACAACCTCTACTTCATCATTAGATCTCCTAATGTCTCATTGCAGTTGATGCCTTTAAGTGTCCTTAGTGTGGTGAGCTACATGCACACCTCTCTGCCCTCCTGCTTGTTTCCATGATATAACACCATTTTCATGCTCTAACTTGAAACTTAGGCCCATATTCAACAACAAATACACCAGGGACAAAGGAGCGGAGAGTAATCATACTTGTCTAGGCTATGAGAAGAACATACTTCGACACTTGCATTCCCTAAAGCATGGATGGAAGAACAAAACCATGAACACATAATGTGTTTGATGAAAGATCGAGCTCTTGAACCTACACAACTTGTGTTGGTCAGTCAACTAATATTCCTATAAAATTTATAGATAGTGACCTTGAAATGGGAGCTAAATGGCTAAGGGGAACGATTTGTTTGCTATGATGATGTGCATAAATATAATTTGTTTTTAAAAATCAAAGTCAAGGGAAACACACCTACTGCCTAGAAGCCATAAATATCTTCCTAACTACGAGGAAACCTACTCTAACTAGATAAGTTATTCAAAAAATATTTCTCCCTTTTCATAACTACTATCTAATTCTATGTGTGTGATGATATTGTCAACAAGCATGCTTGAATGCTTACTCACTTTGATTTCTGAAGATCCCCCGCCCTTTCTAACAATTTGCTCAAAATAGTTGAGCATTTATACGATGCAATCCACCATATATTTCACATGCCCCTACATAGAGCAATGAAGGTTGATTGTGTCAGGGTCCTATAAATTATAGGAAGTCTAATTATTCAGTTTCTATTTGTTGTTGCTCTCATGAGAGCTCTCGGCTTGCCTTTTTTCCTCGAATGACTTTGACCATGTTAGTGTTTTTCAGTCTTGTTAGTCACCAGTGATCAAATATGCTCTTTCAAGGTTGTTAATAGGGTCCTAGGTCAAATTTTTAGGTTTTCAAATAAAAATTTGGTCATTGGTTAGTGTGTCTAGGTGTGTTACTACTCCTTTTAGTTCATGTTTTAGTCATGCCATCACTCATTTTGAGGATTCATCACTAAAATTTCTTCATCACCATCTCAGTCAAGTAGTCACTCTACACCTTTGACTTCACCAGCACAACAAGAGGTCTCAAGAGGGCACTTGAGATGCAAAAGGAACCATCTTCACCAAAAGGCCTAATGATTGTTGATGAACTCATTATGGTATAAATCGAGAAAGATAGGGAATATTTGTTTGATATGGTGAATTGCCACTCGGGGAAGCTTCTTAAGAGGGAAAACAAGAACAAAAACTTACAAAGATGCACGGCCATGCATTATTATACAAGCAACAAGGTCTTCCAAATCAGAACCAAGCAAATGAAGAAGAAACTGAAGCAAACCATAATGAGGCAAAAAGAGAAGGAAAAACTTGAATTGCTAGTTGAGGCCTCCCTCATGGCTTAACATATCATCTCCTGGCTTCATGGAACAAGGAACAATTTTGGGCAAATTTTGAAAAAATGTTGTAAAATTTTGGTTTTTTATGACTTTTGGCCTAAATTGGAAATATCACTTCTGCCAAAAGCACAACGCCTTGGTGCTGCGCTTTTTCCTCAGACCTCCAAATGCCCAAAAGTTGATATTGGTGGATAGATAGTACCCTACACATGTCATATATCTACTTTTGATGCCTTATCAGCAAACAGGTTGGGATAAAATGCCCAAAAACAGGTCAAAAAATCACTCTCTGCCACCTTTCTGCACCATGCGCTGGACTTTTGGGAGTAGTTGTGGGAAAATGAAATTTTCTCCCTCATGGAGTGCCCATTTGGCTTTCTTGAGGTGTCTAATGACAACTATACATCCTCGGCTTTGCAATTCATCTTTCATAAGTGAATTTAGAGCATGGGAAGGCCTTCAAAAGTCCTTCACAAGCTGGGAGTTGTGCTTTTGTAGGAAGGCGTTGCGTTTTTACATAGTCACCATGTTCTCGTCATATCTCTTAAACCCCACACCCGTTTTCAATGAAATTTATATAGGAGATGCATTGGGATGAGATGAAAACACCCACTTAATTTCAATTCAAAATGATGCACGGTTTTCACGAAATGAGCCAAGTTTTGAGGGGTTTGGAGAAGGGGTTTTCAAATCTCGACGACTTCATTGTGAACTAGACATCCCAAGATTTCCATTGAGCCTTTCATGAACTAGACATCCCAAGATTTACATTGAGCCTTTCAGAGATGTATTTGGAGTAGTGGAAGACTTTCAAAAGTCCCCTACAATGTTGGTGCTGCCTCGGAAATGACAGCTTAATTTGTCAAAGTTGATTCCCACTGATGTAATTCGAAATATAGTGAATGTATATCATGTAATTAAGTTTCATGGGGTTGAATTGGCTTTTTCCATGTGGATTTGGTGATATTTAATGATTTTCAAAGTCAATACGAAAGTTAGTTGAGCTAAACTGGGAAGTTTGTTTTGACTTTCCTAGCTTTTGGTATTGTTAGAGATCTTTTTGTGATTTGATCCTAGGAGGTAGGATTCGACACCTCAGATGGGGAAAGTTGTTTTGTATCTATATGTAGACCCAAGAGAGTCAAGCAAATGGTTGGATAGTTGGTAATCATGGTGGGGAGCTAATGTACACTATTTGACAGATATAATACAGTTGAGGCATTTACAGGATTCTTGTGTCATTTATATTGGTGAAGTACATTTGCTTCTGTTAAATGTTTGTATCATTCTCTGTGATCATTTTATGTATTTTGCATTCTAATCATTAAAAGAAAGTCAAAAGAACAGAATGTATTTCATATACTCTGTCTCTAGTTTTTTAATGATCTATATGTTTTTCATCTGAAGTTGAATGAAGGAAGTCTTAGTTTCTCCTTTGCTTAGTGGACTTTCCCCTCTTTTCCCTGTTATCCATTCCATTTAATCTGAATATATCCAACATAGGTGCCTATCCTGCCCTGTTATGTTTCCTGTAGAATCTGCCTTGATTTTACACAGACTCTTTGATCCCATTGCCCAATGGCCCATTTTCTCTATTCCAACCAAACAATTAAAAACAAACAAACCTTGACCTATCACAACTAGAGTAACATTCTAAACTCAAACAAATCTAAATCCTACAGAGAGATCCCTCTCTGAAGTTGGCAGGGCTAGATCCTAGCTTCCAAACCGTTATGTGGATACCTCGAGTTTCCTTGATACAGCCCAAGGAAATTACCGAGTGCTAACATAATGGCAACCATACTGGGGAAGTTCCTCATAAAAGTGTATCAAGTTCTAGATCTAATTGCTAACGGTGGACAGTGATCATTGACATGAAGGCTGAAATATTCACCTGGCGACTCCAAACAAAGTTTCAAATTTTTCGGGGAGACTCCACTGGTAGTTGGATCCATAAATCAAGATGAGTTTAAGAATAGTACGCAGGTATGCTCCTATGGACATATATGGTATTCTTGATTTTCCAAACCCTATGCCCCGTGTTAATTGGTTGAATTATCTTCCATTATTTAAAGATAAAAAAAAAAGATGATGTTGTTATGCATTTGTTCAAATTTCATTTGGATATACGCAAGCTTGGGGTTAAGTTTCCCGAAGACTGTTTAATGAAAATGTTCATGGCAACCTTAGAAGACAAAGCTAGATCTTGGTATGAAGGTTTGCCATCTGCAAGTTTGTGTTCTCTTAAATATTTTCATGCAATATTTTATGAGCATTTTAAGGAAGTTTGTCTTCCCTTGCCTCGGGCTGAAAAATGTTGTGCATATTTTGAAGATTTCTTCCAATATCTAGTAAATATGTATGGTGATGAAGAAAATATAGATGATGAGATTAAAGAAGTTATGTATGAATTTTCATCTCAATGGAAAGAACAAAGAATAGAAGGGGGTTGTTGCCATGATTTTCAAGTGGATTTCCACCAAGCAACAATTTCTACAGCCGAAGATGAAACTGATCAAATTGTCAAGGATCAACAGGTGGAGAATATTGAAGAGGAAGGGGTTGTTTTTGAACCTCTTGCACATGTAGACTTTCATCCTTTTTTAGTAGAGGAAGAGTGGATTGAAAGAGAGCATGTAGTTTCAGATCCCATGGATGACAACATAAACATTGTAGTTCTTTCAATGGCAGAAGATCAGATTGAAGAACAATTTCTTCTTACTAATTAACAAGTGAAGGTAATTGAGCATATTGTTGAACATTCATTGGTTGATTTACAACAGTCTCATGAACAAAAAGTAGAATCCATCTGCCATAATAATCAACAAAAATTCTCAGCCATTAGTTTCCTCCTTGTTGCCGATGAAACAAGACAACATACTATTGAAAGCCATGTCTCTTCATTCAAATTTGATGAAACTTTGCAACAGTCATGTTTTGCTTTTAGCACACAAGATACATATGACAATGGTCATTTCAGTTGTCATCTATTTCTTGACGAGGATCCTAATTCTATTTTGGTTTGTATTGAGATTCCTAAGAGTCCTCATTCATCCATTGAGTTAGAAAGTAATGAGCAACATGTTTGTTTCCCAGAACTTAACGATCAACCTGTTCTGCAAATTAATCAGCAAGGAAAATTAAATAGTCAAATGCCTTATGCTTCGTCTGATGAAAGACAGATTTTAGATCCTTTTAACCATTCTTATTCTCAATAATGTGAGAATGCAACCCAAGACAGTGAAATTGAAAAAGTATCTAATGTAGGGCTACATCTTAATGTGCATATTATGAAAGGATGTGTTAACAATGATCTTGTTCAAATAGTTGTTGATAGATTTGCTTGAAGAAAAAATCATGGATGAAGTTTCACATTGGGAGGATGATAGGCCAACCGTTGTCATTCAGTTGGAGGACAATCCTAAAAAACAACAGCCAGTTATTACAAATGATGTTTACCTTTCTCCTCTTGGTGATTCAGAAGAGGTAACATTTCATGATTTTCAAAACCCTTTGGGCAGTCTTATGCATGCGTTGGTGAAGGTGAACGTCCTTTTCTTACTCAACATAAGTCTTGGTTTCGGTTTCCATTATGATTTTCCTGTATACACATCATTATGTCTGCTTACAGAGGAGTTAAGAAGAATTTCAGTGAATGACCATCTCCTTTTTTGGCTTCATTGGAAATTTTGTATCATTTGAGTGAGTTGTTATGGATCAATTAGAATAGGTAGCAACATGCAAATAAGCTCAGCTCTTTGAGCATTCCTTTCAACAATTTTTTTTTTTCAGTTTCAGATTGCAGTACATTTTCCAGTTCAACGTGCATTTCAATTTAAAATTTTAGTATGATTTGGTATCAGTTGAAGATTAGAACATGTAGCATATTTTGGGATCAACCCAATGGATAAGGCACTAATCTACGAATTCAGAGATCTCTGGTTCTTGTCACCTCTTGAAATATTTTCCATTCTTATGTGGAGCCTATGTTAGGGTCCTATAAATCATAGGAAGTTTGATTATTCACTTTCTATCTGTTGTTGCTCTCATGAAAGCTCTCGACTTGCCTTTTTTCCTCGGATGACTTTGTCCCTGTTAGTGACTGTTAGTCCTGTCAGTCACCAGTGATCAAATATTCTCTTTCAAGGTTGTTAATAGGGTCCTAGGTCAAATTTTTAGGTTTTCAAATAAAAATGTGGTCACTCGTTAGTGTGTCTAGGTGTGTTATTACTCCTTTCAGTTCATGTTTTAGTCGTGCCATCACTCATTTTGAGGATTCATCACTGAAATGTCTTCATCACCATCCCAGTCAAGCAGTCACTCTACACCTTTGACTTCACCAACACAACAAGAGGTCTCAAGAGGGAACTTGAGTTGCAAAAGGAACCTTTTTCACCAAAAGGCCTAATGACTGTTGATGAATTCATTAAGGTAGAAATTGAGAAAGATAGGGAATATTGGTTTGATAGGGTGAATTTCCACTTGGAGAAACTTCTTAAGAGGGCAAATAGGAACAAAAACTTACAAAGACACATGGCCATGCATTATTATACAAGGAACGAGGTCTTCCAAATCAGAATCAAGCAAGTGAATAAGAAACTGAAGAAAACCCTAATGAGGCAAAAAGAGAAGGAAAATTTTGACTTGCTAACTGAGGCCTCCCTCATGGCTTAAAATATCATCTCCTGGCTTCATGGAACAATTTTGGGCAAATTTTGAAAAAATGTTGTAAAATTTTGGTTTTTTATGACTTTTGGCCTAAATTGGAAATATCACTTCAACCAAAAGTGCAGCGCCTTGGCGCTGCGCTTTTTCCTCAGACCTCCAAATGCCAAAAAGTTGATATTGGTGGATAGATATCACCCTACACATGTCATATATATACTTTTGGTGCCTTATCAAGAAACACATTGGGAGAAAATGCTGAAAGACAGGTCAAAAAATCACTCTCTGCCACCTTTCTGCACCAGGCGCTGCGTGTTTTGGAGTAGATGTGGGAAAATGAAATTTTCTCCCTCGTGGAGTGTCCATTTGGCTTGCTTGAGGTGTCTAATGACAACTAGACATGCTCAAATTTCCAATTCATCTTTCAGAAATGAATTTGGAGCATGGGAAGGCCTTCAAAAGTCCTTCACAAGCTGGGTGTTGCGCTTTTGCAGGGAGGCGTTGCGTTTTTACATAGTCACCATGTTCTAGTCATATCTCTTAAACCCCACACCCATTTTCCATGAAATTTCTAAACGAGATGCATTGGGATGAGATGAAAACACCCACTTAATTTCAACTCAAAATGATGCATGGTTTTCGCGAAATGAGTCATCAACAACTACATCCATTTGGGATTTTCTCAAGATTTATGACTGTGATTAGTATGAGATTTTTTAAGGAGGTGCACTATGATTATATTAACTTTATTTGAAAATTTCAGCCCATTTGGGTTTACCGTTTGAGAGATATGCCCAAAATACAGTTGCTCTAGGACTGTTGCTGCACTTTTGAGTATGTTTTTGTCATCATTTTCAAAAGAGGTTTCTGACGAAATGGAGATGAATTTTTGAAAACCAAAGGATGTTTGTGTTAATAATGGAACCAATCACAATAACCTCCTTCATTTTTTGCACATGTGTTATGGTTAAAGAGATATGAGTTTGTCTTCCTTGCTGCTCTTTTCGCTGCGTTTCTCGATAGTTTGACTTCAAGCCAAGTTTTGAGGGGTTTGGAGCAGGGGTTTTCAAATCTTGACGACTCCATTCTGAACTAGACATCCCAAGTTTTCCATTGATCCTTTTAGAGTTGTATTTGGAGCAGTGGAAGACTTTCAAAAGTCCTCTACAAGGTTGGTGTTGCGTTTTTGCAGATTGGTGTCGCGTTTCTAGGAAATGTGACATTTTTTTATTTTTCTTGGTCAAAGTTGATTCACACTGATGTAATTTGAAAAATAGTGAATGTATATGATGTAATTAAGTTTCATGGGGTTGAATTATCTTTTTCCATGTGGATTTGATGATATTTAATGCTTTTTAAAGTCAAATTGAGTTAGTTGAGCTAAACTGGGAAGTATGTTTTGCTTTCCTAGCTTTTGGGTATTGTTAGAGATCTTTGTGTGATCTGATCCTAGGAGGTAGGATTCGACCCCTCAGATGGGGAAAGTTGTTTTGTATCTATATGTAGGCCCAAGAGAGTTAAGCAAATGGTTGGTTAGTGGGTAATCATGGTGGGGAGCTAATGTACACTATTTGATAGAAATAATACAATTGAGGCATTTACAAGATTCTTGTGTCATTTATATAGGTGAAGTACATCTGCTTATGTTAAATTCTTTTATCATTCTCTGTGATCATTTAATGTATTTCCCATTCTAATCATTAAAAGAAAATCAAAAGAACATAATTTATTTCATATACTTTGTCTCTGGTATTTTAATGATCTATATGTTTTTCATCTGAAGCTGAGTGAAGGAATTCTTAACTGCTCCTCTGCTTAGAGTACTATTGAAAGCCATGTCTCTTCATTCAAATTTGATGAAACTTTGCAACAATCATGCTTTTCTTTTAGCACACAAGATACATATGACAATGGTCATTTCA
>SNQJ01S0029545.1:126554-138864 GCA_010110895.2 Picea sitchensis | reverse complement strand
TTTCTACACGAGATGCATTGGGATGAGATGAAATTACCCACTTAATTTCAGCTCAAAATGATGCACGGTTTTTGCGAAATGAGTCATCATCAACTACATCCATTTTGGGATTTTCTCAAAATTTCTGACTGTGGTTAGTCTGAGATTTTTTGAGGAGGTGCACTATGATGATATTAACTTTATTTGAAAATTTCAGCCCATTTGGATTTACCGTTTGAGGGATATGTCCAAAATACAATTGCTCTAGGACTGTTGCTGCGCTTTTGAGTATGTTTTTGTCATCATTTTCAAAAGAGGTTTCTGACGAAATGGAGATGAATTTTTGAAAACCAAAGGAGGTTTGTGTTAAGAATGGAACCAATCAAAATAACCTCCTTCATTTTTTGAACATGTGTTATGGTTAAAGATATATGAGTTTGTCTTCCTTGCTTCTCTTTTCGCTGTGTTTCTCGATAATTTGACTTCAAGCCAAGTTTTGAGGGGTTTAGAGGAGGGGTTTTCAAATCTTGATGACTCCATTGTGAACTAGACATCCCAAGTTTTCCATTGATCCTTTTAGAGTTGTATTTGGAGCAGTGGAAGACTTTCAAAAGTCCCCTACAAGGTTGGTGTTGCGTTTTTGTAGATTGGTGTCGCGTTTCTGGGAAATGTGACATTTTTTGAATTTTCTTGGTCAATGTTGATTCACACTGATGTAATTCGAAATATAGTGAATGTATATGATGTAATTAAGTTTCATGGGGTTGAATTATCTTTTTCCATGTGGATTTGGTGATATTTAATGCTTTTCAAAGTCAAATTGAGTTAGTTGAGCTAAACTGGGAAGTCTGTTTTGCTTTCCTAGCTTTTGGGTATTGTTAGAGATCTTTTTGTGATCTGATCCTAGGAGGTAGGATTTGAACCCTCATATGGGGAAAGTTGTTTTGTATCTATATGTAGGCCCAAGAGAGTCATGCAAATGGTTGGTTAGTGGGTAATCATGGTGGGGAGCTAATGTACACTATTTGATAGAAATAATACAGTTGATGCATTTACAAGATTCTTGTGTCATTTATATTGGTGAAGTACATCTGCTTCTGTTAAATGTTTTTATCATTCTCTGTGATCATTTTATGTATTTCCCATTCTAATCATTAAAAGAAAATAAAAAGAACATAATTTATTTCATATACTTTGTCTCTGGTATTTTAATGATCTATATGTTTTTCATCTGAAGCTTAGTGAAGGAATTCTTAACTACTCCTCTGCTTAGCGGACTTTCCCCTCTTTTCCCTCTTATCCATTTCATTTAATAAGAATAGATCCAACATAGGTGCCTATACTGCCCTGTTATGTTTCCTGTAGAATCTGCCTTGATTTTACACAGACTCTTTGACCCCATTTCCTAGTGGCCCATTTTCTCTGTTCCAACCAAACAATTAAAAACAAACAAACCTTGACCTATCATAACTATCCTAACATTATAAACTCAAACAAATCTAAATCCTACAGAGAGATCCCTCTCTGAAGTTGGCAGGGCTATATCCTAGCTTCCAAAGCGGTTTGTGGTTACCTCGAGTTTCCTTGATACAACCCAAGGAAATTACAGAGTGCTTACATAATGGCGACCATATTGGGGATGTTCCTCATAAAAGTGTATCAAGTTCCAGATCTAATTGTTGACGGTGGACAATGATCATGCACATGAAGGCTGAAATATTCACCTAGCGACTCCAAACAAAGTTTCGAATTTTTCAGGGAGACTCCACTGGTAGCTGGATCCAGAAATCAAGATGAGTTCAAGAAAAGAATGCAGGTATGCTCCTATGGATAGATCTGGTATTCTTGATTATCCAAACCCTATGCCCCGTGTTAATTGGTTGAATTATCTTCCATTATTTAAAGATAAAAAAGGAGATGATGCTATTATTCATTTGTTCAACTTTCATTTGCATATATGCAAGCTTGGGGTTAAGTTTCCTCAAGACTATTTAATGAAAATGTTCATGGAAACCTTAGAAGAAAAAGCTAGATCTTGTTATGAAGGTTTTCCATCTGCAAGTTTGTGTTTTGTTAAATATTTTCATGCAGTCTTTTATGAGCATTTTAAGGAATTTTGTCTTGCCTTGCCTCGGGTTGAAAAATGTTGTGCATATTTTGAAGATTTCTTCCAATATCTGGTAAATATGTATGGTGATGAAGAAAATACAGATGATGAGATTAAAGAAGCTATGTGTGAATTTTTGTCTCAATGGTAAGAATAAAGAATAGAAGGGGGTTGTTGCCATGATTTTCAAGTGGATTTCCACCAAGAAACAATTTATGCAGCTGAATATGAAACTGATCAGATTGTCAAGGATCGGCAGGAGGAGAATAATGAAGAGGAAGGGGTTGTTTTGGAACCTCTTGCACATGTAGACTTTCCTCCTTTTTTAGTAGAGGAAGAGTGGATTGAAAGAGAGCATGTTGTTTCAGATGCCATGGATGACAACATCAACATTATAGTTCTTTCAATGGAAGAAGATCAGATTGAAGAATAATTTCTTCTTACTAATCAACAAGTGAAGGTAATTGAGCATATTGTTGAACATTCATTCGTTGATTTACAACAGTCTCATGAACATAAAGTAGAAGCCAGATGCCATAATAATCAAGAAAATTCTTAGACATTAGTTTCTTCCTTGATTGTCGATGAAACAAGACAACATACTATTAAAAGCCATGTTTCTTCATTCAAATTTGATGAAAGTTTGCAGCAGTCATGCTTTTCTTTTAGCACACAATATACATATGACAATGGTCATTTTAGTTGTCCTCTATTTCTTGATGAGGATCCTAATTCTAAGTTGGTTTGTATTAAGATTCCTGAGAGTCCTCATTCATCCATTGAGTTAGAAAGTAATGAGCAACATGTTTGTTTCCCAGAACTTAATGATCAACCTGTTCTGCAAATTTTAAATCAACAAGGAAAATTAAATAGTCAAATGCCTTATGCTTCGTCTAATGAAAGAAATATTTTAGATCCTTTTAAGCATTCTTATTCCCAAGAATGTGAGAATTCAGCCCAAGACAACCAAATTGAAAAAGTATCTAATGTAGGGCTGCATATTAATGTGCATATTATGAAAGGATGTGTTAACAATGATCTTGTTCAAATAACTGTTGATTCAGATTTGCTTGAAGAAAAACTCATGCATGAAGTTTTAGATTGGGAGGATGATAGGCCAACCATTGTCATTCAGTTGGAGGACAGTCCTAAAAAGCAATAACCAGTGATTACAAATGATGTTTACCTTTCTCCTCTTGTTGATTCACAAGAGGTATCATTTCATGATTTTCAAAACCCTTTGGGCAGTCTTGTGCAGGGGTTGGTGAAGGTGAACGTCCTTTTCTTACTCATCATAAGTCTTGGTTTCAGTTTCCATTATGAGTTCCCTGTATAGACATCACTATGTCTGCTTACAGAGGAGGTAAGCAAAATTTCAGTGAATGACCATCTCCTTTTTTGGCTTCCTTGAAAATTTCGTATCATTTGAGTGAGTTGTAATTGATCAGTTAGAATAGGTAGCAACATGCAAATAAGCTCAGCTCTTCGAGCATTCCTTTCAACAATATTTATTTATTTATTTATTATTTTTTTTCAGTTTCAAATTGCAGTACAGTTTCCAGTTCAGCGTGCATTTCAATTTCAAATTTCAGTGTTATTTGGTATCAGTTGAAGATCAGAACAAGATGCAGATTTTGGGATCAGCCCAATGGATAAGGCACTGATCTGCGAATTCATAGATCTCTCGTTCTTGTCACCTCTTGAAAGATCTTCCATCCCCAGGTGGAGCCTATGTTAGGGTCCTATAAATTATAGGAATTCTGATTATTCAGTTTCTATCTATTGTTACTCTCATGAAAGTTCCCAGCTTGCCTTTTTTCCTCGAATGATTTTACCCCTGTTAGAGTCTGTCAGTCTTGTCAGTCACCAATGATTAAATATGCTCTTTCAAGGTTGTTAATAGGGTCCTATGTCAAATTTTTAGGTTTTCAAATAAAAATGTGGTCACTGGTTAGTGTGTCTAGGTGTGTTACTACTCCTTTCAGTTCATGTTTTAGTCATGCCATCACTTATTTTGAGGAGTCATCACTGAAATTTCTTCATCACCATATCAGTCAAGCAGTCACTCTACACCTTTGACTTCACCAAAACAACAAGAGGTCTCAAGAGGGCACTTGAGCTGCAAAAGGAACCATCTTCACCAAAAGGCGTAATGATTGTTTATGAAATCATTCTGGTAGAAATTGATAAAGATAGGGAATATTGGTTTGATAGGGTGAATTTCCACTTGGATAAGCTTCTTAAGAGGGAAAATAGGAATAAAAACTTACAAAGACACATGGATATGCATTATTATACAAGGATCAAGGTCTTCCAAATCGGAATCAAGCAAGTGAAGAAGAAACTGAAGCAAAACCTAATGAGGCAAAAAGAGAAGGAAAAACTTGACTTGCTAGATTAGGCCTCCCTCATGGATTAACATATCATCTCCTAGCTTCATGGAACAATTTTGGGCAAATTTTGAAAAAATGTTGTAAAATTTTGGATTTTTATGACTTTTGGCCTAAATTGGAAATATCAGTTCAGCTAAAAGCGTTGCGCTTTTTCCTCACACCTACAAATGCCAAAAATTTGATATTGGTGGATAGATATCACCCTACACATGTCATATATCTACTTTTGATGCCTTATCAGCAAACATGTTGGGAGAAAATGCCCAAAAACAGGTCAAAAAATCACTCTCTGCCACTTTTCTGCATGAGGCGCTGTGCTTTTGGGAGTAGCTTTGGGAAAATGCAATTTTCTCCCTCATGGAGTGTCCATTTGGCTTTCTTGATGTGTCTAATGACAACTAGACATCCTCAAATTTCCAATGCATCTTTCAAAAGTGAATTTGGAGCATGGGAAGGCCTTAAAAAGTCCTTCAGAAGTTGGCCATTGCGCTTTTGCAGGGAGGCGTTGCGTTTTTACATAGTCACCATGTTCTCGTCATATGTCTTAAAAATCACACCTGTTTTCCATGAAATTTATACAGGAGATGCATTGGGATGAGATGAAAACATCGACTTAATTTCAGCTCAAAATGATGCACGATTTTCGCGAAATGAGCAATCATCGGCTACAACCATTTATGGATTTTCTCAAGATTTTTTACTCTAATAAGTTTGAGATTTTTTGTGGAGGTGCACTGTGATGATATTAACTTTCATTGAAAATTTCATCCCATTTGGATTTACCGTTTGAGAGATATGCCCAAAATACAGTTGCTCTAGGACTATTGTTGCGCTTTTGAGTATGTTTTTGTCATCATTTTCAAAAGAGGTTCTGACCAAATGGAGATGAATTTTTGAAACCCAAAGGAGTATTGTGTTAAGAATCGAACCAATCACAATAACCTCCTTCAGTTTTTGAAAAGGTTTTATGGTTAAAGAAATATGAGTTTGTCTTCCTTGCTTCTCTTTTCACTGCGTTTCTAGACAATTTGACTTCAAGCCAATTTTTGAGGGGTTTGGAGCAGGGGTTTTCAAATATTGACGACTCCATTGTGCACTAGACATCCCAATATTTCCATTGAACCTTTTAGATTTGTATTTGGAATAGTGGAAGACTTTCAAAAGTCCCCTACAAGGTTGGTGCTACATTTTTGCAAATTGGTGTTGCGTTTCTGGGAAATGTGACAGTTTTTGAATTTTCTTGGTCAAAGTTGATTCCCACTGATGTAATTCGAAATATAGTGAATGTATATGATGTAATTAAGTTTCATGGGGTTGAATTAGCTTTTTCCATGTGGTTTTGGTGATATTTAATGCTTGTCAAAGCCAAATTGAGTTAGTTGAGCGAAATTGGGAAGTCTGTTTTGACTTTCCTAGCTTTGGGTATTGTTAGAGATATTTTTGTGATTTGATCCTAGGAGGTAGGATTCGACCCCTCAGATGGGGAAAGTTGTTTTGTATCTATATGTAGACCCAAGAGAGTCAAGCAAATGGTTGGATACTGGGTAATCATGGTGTGGAGCTAATGTACACTATTTGACATAAATAATACAGTTGAGGCATTTACAGGATTCTTGTGTCATTTATATTGGTGAAGTACATCTGCTTATGTTAAATGTTTTTATCATTCTCTGTGAAGATTTTATGTATTTCCCATTCTAATCATTAAAATAAAGTCAAAAGAACACAATTTATTTCGTATACTCTGTCTCTGGTTTTTTAATGATCTATATGTTTTTCATCTGAAGCTAAGTGAAGGAATTCTTAGTTGCTCCTCTGCTTAGTGGACTTTCCCCTCTTATCCATTCCATTTAATCCGAATAGATCCAACATAGGTGCTTATCCTGCCTTGTTATGTTCATTGTAGAATCCGCCTTGATTTTACATAGACTCTTTGACCCCATTGCACGATGGCCCATTTTCTCTGTTCCAACTAAACAATTAAAAACACACAAACCTTGACCTATCATAACTAGCCTAACATTCTAAACTCAAACAAATCTAAATCCTACAGAAAGATCCCTCTTTGAAGCTAGCAGGGCTAGATCCTATCTTCCAAAACAGTTTGTGGTTACCTCGGGTTTCCTTGATACATCCCAAGGAAATTACCGAGTGCTAACATAATGACGACCATACTCGGGATGTTCCACATAAAAATGTATCAAGTTCCAGATCTAATTGCTGATGGTGGATAGTGATCATGAACATGAAGTCTGAAATATTCACCCGACGACTCCAAACAAAGTTTCGAATTTTTCGGGGAGACTCCACTAGTAGCTGGATCCAAAAATCAAGATGAGTTCATGAATAGAATGTAGGTATGCTCCTATGGACAGATCTAGTATTCTTGATTTTCCAAACCCTATTCTCCATGTTAATTGGTTGAATTATCTTCCATTATTTAAAGATAAAAAAGGAGATGATGTTGTTATGCATTTGTTCAAATTTCATTTGCATATATGCAAGCTTGGGGTTAAGTTTCCTGAAGATTGTTTAATGAAAATGTTCATGGCAACCTTAGAAGACAAAGCTAGATCTTGGTATGAAGGTTTTCCATCTGCAAGTTTGTGTTCTCTTAAATGTTTTCATGCAGTCTTTTATGAGCATTTTAAGGAATTTTGTCTTCCCTTGCCTCGGGCTGAAAAATGTTGTGCATATTTTGAAGATTTCTTCCAATATCTGGTAAATATGTATGGTGATGAAGAAAATACAGATGATGATATTAAAGAAGCTATGTATGAATTTTCGTCTCAATGGTAAGAATAAAGAATAGAAGGGGGTTGTTGCCATGATTTTCAAGTGGATTTCCACCAAGCAACAATTTCTATAGCCGAAGGTGAAACTGATCAGATTGTCAAGGACCAACATGCGGGGAATAGTGAAGAGGAAGGGGTTGTTTTTTAACCTCTTGCACATGTAGACTTTCCTCCTTTTTTAGTAGAGGAAGAGTGGATTGAAAGAGAGCATGTTGTTTCATATCCCATGGATGACAACATCAACACTGTAGTTCTTTCAATGGCAGAAGATCAGATTGAAGAACAATTTATTTTTACTAATCAGCAAGTGAAGGTAATTGAGCATATTGTTGAACATTCATTGGTTGATTTACAACAGTCTCATGAACAGAAAGTAGAAGCCAACTGCCATAATAATCAAGAAAATTCTCAGAAATTAGTTTCTTCCTTGATTGTCGATGAATCAAGACAACATACTATTGAAAGCCATGTTTCTTAATTCAAATTTGATGAAAGTTTGCAACAATCATGCTTTTCTTTTAGCACACAAGATACATATGACAATGGTCATTTAAATTGTCCTCTTTTTCTTGACGAGGATCCTAATTCTAAGTTGATTTGTATTGAGATTCGTGAGAGTCCTCATTCATCCATTGAGTTAGAAAGTAATGAGAAACATGTTTGTTTCCTAGAACTTAACGATCAACTTGTTCTGCAAATTTTAAATTTTCAAGGAAAATTAAATAGTCAAATGCCTTATGCTTCGTCTGATGAAAGACATATTTTAGATCCTTTTAACCATTCTTATTCTCAAGAATGTGAGAATGCAGCCCAAGACAATCAAATTGAAAAAGTATCTAATGTAGGGCTGCATCTTAATGTGCATATTATGAAAGGATGTGTTAACAATGATCTTGTTCAAATAGCTGTTGATTGAGATTTGCTTGAAGAAAAACTCATGCATGAAGTTTCAGATTGGGAGTATGATAGGCCAACCATTGTCATTCAGTTGGAGGACAGTCCTAAAAAACAACAACCAGTGATTACAAATGATGTTTACCTTTCTCCTCTTGCTGATTCAGAAGAGGTAAAATTTCATGATTTTCAACACCCTTTAGACAGTCTTGTGCAGGCGTTGGTGAAGGTGAATGTCCTTTTGTTACTCAACATAAGTCTTGGTTTCGGTTTCCATTATGAGTTGCCTGTATACACATCATTATGTCTGCTTACAGAGGAGGTAAGAAGAATTTTATTGAATGACCATCTCCTTTTTTGGCTTCATTGGAAATTTCGTATCATTTCAGTGAGTTGTTATGGATCAATTAGAATAGGTAGCAACATGCAAATAAGCTCAGCTCTTCGAGCATTCCTTTCAACATTTTTTTTTTTTCTAGTTTCAGATTGCAGTACAGTTTCCATTTCAACGTGCATTTCAATTTCAGATTTCAGTATGATTTGGTATCAGTTGAAGATCATAACAGGTTGCATATTTTGGGATCAACCCAATGGATAAGGAGTTGATCTATGAATTCAGAGATCTGTGGTTCTTGTCACCTCTTGAAAGAGTTTCCATCCCCAGGTGGAGCCTATGTTAGGGTCTTATAAATTATAGGATGTCTAATTATTCAGTTTCTATCTGTTGTTGCTCTCATGAAAGCTCTCGGCTTGCCTTTTTTCCTCGGATGACTTTGCCCCTGTTAGTGTTTGTCAGTATTGTCAGTCACCAGTGATCAAATATGCTCTTTCAAGGTTGTTAATAACATCCTAGGTCAAATTTTTAGGTTTTCAAATAAAAATTTGGTCACTGGTTAGTGTGTCTAGGTGTGTTAGTACTCCTTTTAGTTTGTGTTTTAGTCATGCCATCACTCATTTTGATGAGTCATCACTGATATGTCTTCATCACCATCTCAGTCAAGCAATCAATCTACACCTTTGACTTCACCAACACAACAAGAGGTCTCAAGAGGGCACTTGAGATGCAAAAGGAACCATCTTCACCAAAAGGCCTAATGATTGTTGATGAACTCATTCTGGTAGAAATTGAGAAAGATAGGGAATATTGGTTTGATAGGGTGAATTGCCACTTGGAGAAGATTCTTAAGAGGTCAAACAGGAACAAAAACTTACAAAGACACATGGCCATGCATTATTATACAAGGAAGAAGGTCTTCCAAATCAGAATCAAGCAAGTGAAGAAGAAACTGAAGCAAACACTAATGAGGCAAAAAGAGAACAAAAAACTTGAATTGCTAGTTGAGGCCTCCCTCCTGGATTAACATATCATCTTCTGGCTTCATGGAACAATTTTGGGCAAATTTTGAAAAAATGTTGTAAATTTTTGGTTTTTTATGACTTTTGGCCTAAATTGGAAATATTAGTTCAGCGAAAAGCACAACGCCTTGGCGCTGCACTTTTTCCTCAGACCTCCAAATGCCAAAAAGTTGATATTGGTGGATATCTAGTGCCCTACACATGTCATATATCTAATTTTTGTGCCTTATCATCAAACAAGTTGGGAGAAAATGCCCCAAAATAGGTCAAAAAATCACTCTCTGCCACCTTTTTGCACCAGGTGCTGCGTTTTTGGAGTAGTTGTGGGAAAATGAAATTGTATCCCTCATGGAGTGTCCATTTGATTTCCTTGAGGTTTCTAATGACAACTAGACATCCTCATATTTCCAATGCATCTTTCATAAGTTAATTTAGAGCATGGGAAGGCCTTCAAAAGTCTTTCACAAGCTGGGCGCTGTGCTTTTGCAGGGAGGCATTGCGTTTTTACATATTCACAATGTTCTCGTCATATATCTTAACACCCACACCCATTTTCCATTAAATTTCTACAGGATATGCATTGGGATGAGATGAAAACACCCACTTAATTTCAACTCAAAATGATGCATGAATTTTGCGAAATGAGCCATCATCAACTACAACCATTTTGGGATTTTCTCAAGATTTCTGACTATGATTAGTCTGAGATTTTTTGTGGAGGTTCACTATGATGATATTAACTTTCTGTGAAAATTTCATTCCATTTGGATATACCGTTTGAGAGATATGCCCAAAATACAGTTTCTCCAGGACTATTGTTGCGCTTTTGAGTATGTTTTCGTCATCATTTTCAAAAGAGGTTTCTGACCAAATGGAGATGATTTTTTGAAAACCAAAGGAGGTTTGTGTTAATAATGGAACCAATCACAATAAACTCCTTCAATTTTTTCACATGTGTTATGGTTAAAGAGATATGAGTTTGTTTTCCTTGCTGCTCTTTTTGTTGTGTTTCTAGACAATTTGACTTCAAGCTAAGTTTTGAGGGGTTTGGAGCAGGGGTTTTCAAATATTGATGACTCCATTGTGAACTAGACATCCCAAGATTTACATTGAGCCTTTCAGAGATGTATTTGGAGTAGTGGAAGACTTTCAAAAGTCCCCTACAAGGCTGGTGTTGCGTTTTTGTAGATTGGTGCTGCGTTTCTAGGAAATGTGACAATTTTTTAATTTTCTTGGTCAAAGTTGATTCTAAGTGATGTAATTCGAAATATAGTGAATGTATATGATGAAATTAAGTTTAATGGGATTGAATTATCTTTTTCCATGTGGATTTGGTGATATTTGATGCTTGTCAAAGTCAAATTGAGTTAGTTGGGCTAAACTGAGAAGTTTGTTTTGACTTTCCTAGCTTTGGGTATTGTTAGAGATCTTTTTGTGATCTGATCCTAGGAGGTAGGATTCAACCCCTCGGATGGGGAAAGTTGTTTTGTATCTATATGTAGACCCAAGAGAGTCAAGCAAATGGTTGGATACTAGGTAATCATGGTGCAGAGCTAATGTACATTATTTGACAAAAATAATACAGTTGAGGCATTTACAAGATTCTTGTGTCATTTATATTGGTGAAGTACATCTGCTTCTGTTAAATGTTTGTATCATTCTCTGTGCTCATTTTATGTATTCCCTATCTAATCATTAAAATAAAGTCAAAAGAACATAATTTATTTCATATACTCTGTCTCTGGTTTTTTAATGATCTATATGTTTTCCATCTGAAGCTGAGTGAAGGAATTCTTAGTTGCTCGTCTGCTTGGTGGACTTTCCCCTCTTTTCCCTCTTATCCATTCCATTTAATATGAATAGTTCTAACATAGGTGCCTATCCTGCCATGTAATGTTTCCTATAGAATCTTCCTTGATTTTACACAGACTCTTTGACCCCATTGCCCAATGGCCCATTTTCTATGTTCCAACCAAACAATTAAAAACAAACAAACCTTGACCTATCATAACTAGCCTAAAATTCTAAACTCAAACAAATCTAAATCCTACAGAGAGATCCCTCTCTGAAGCTGGCAGGGCTAGATCCTAGCTTCCAAAGCGGTTTGTGGTTACCTCAGGTTTCCTTGATACAACCCAAGGAAATTACCAAGTGCTAACAGAGTGGTAATACAATTTTTGTGCATACGAGAAAGGGTGAGAGCTTTCATTTAATAGTGCCAATGCTGACTTAGTGGGATATGTCAAGAGTGCGTGTATCATTGTAATATACATGAGGTATATTACATTTATTATCATAATGTAACAAATAATATCATGTCATAATAGTCATAAGGAAAACAACAAATATCATGTAATAATGTAGCATTATACATAATAATGATAAGTGAGGTCCTTTCCCAAGGACATGACTTATTACCCCTACATGTATTTATATGCACGATCATTGTATCTCAAGAACATGTCAATGAATTTATGATCAAGGTAGAAACTCAGGACAGAAACATGAAGGACGAAGAGAAGCGGAGAGAGGGGGCAACCCTGCCTAAGCCCTCTTGAAGCTTTAAAAAAACCAGTTGCTCTCCCATTCACCAAGGGGGCGATCCAAGGATCGGCAATACAAGCACGAATCCAATTTAGAAATCCCATTCCAAAGCCAAATTTTTTCAAAACTTCCCAAAGAAAACTAAGTCTGACTCGATCGAAGGCATTTGCTAAATCAAGATTAATTACCATACCTTTTTCATTGCGAAGATGGCTTGAGTGAATCGCCTCTTGCACGAGAAT
>SNQJ01S0029545.1:102510-112557 GCA_010110895.2 Picea sitchensis | reverse complement strand
AGAAATTAGGGCTTTTCTCGATTCTCAACCAATTTCCACCATGGATGTTATGCATTCATGAAATTTGTTCAATTTCACTCTTGCATACTTAAATTCAACCTATGCACAACAGATCTTGAGTATGCCACTGGTTGAAATTTTTGGTGCGAAGTTTCTCAAATCCATCATGAACTTAACAACAAAAATTGGGGATTTTTCCCAATTGCTCTCAATTGCTTCAAATTTTCGTCATGGATGCATTAAAACTTGAAAATTCAGCCACTCCCGAATTCAATTCTCTGTGAAAACTACTTTGACATGCTGTTAACCTGGCCCATCCAGGCTCAGTGTTGTAGATTGGGCTCTGATACCAATTTGTAACACCCCTAACCACTCTTTGGGTAATGTCACTTAAAAGTATCTTGCTCTGATACCAATTTACTAGAAATTCCACTTAAATTGCTCTAACACAACTCTGTCCTTAATTAAAAACATATAGAAACTCTACAATGCACGATTACATACATTTTCTAAACAAATTTATACACAATTCATAACATAATTATAAACACAACATGAATAACATAAATACATGACAACAATTGCATAAATATAATTTGCAAAGATGTTTCAACACACAATTGGCACTTATCTTTTGGAATAAAAGACACCAACTGCAGGTAGACCTTCCATGTTCCTCCTAGCCTTAGACCGCACTATTCATAAATCTCAACAGTGGGTCACCCTCGAGCTGGGACTAAACTCCACTTGGGCAAGGGTTCCTAACCAAGCTAAAGTATCTCACTCTACGGGAACTCGATCACAGGTATCTCATACACATTTGACTCACTTTCAAGAAAGTCCTTCACATATGTCAATTCGCATTGACAACCTACAATCTCTCATTCCCCACATGCATGTCCCACCCCAGGAAGTGTGCCCCTTATCTGCTCAACAGTCCCTCGGTTTCCCCACTTCCCTTCTAGGGCTTCAACAACATGCCGAAAAGGAAGTCTCAGAGCCCTGTCGTTGTAGTTTGAAACCTCAAGAAATAATTCCCTGCAATTTTGTCACCTAGAGAGAATGCAATCTTCCACGGTCCTCACAAGCCGTCTCTTCAAATAATCTCTCCAAGCTATGTCATACACATGTATCTTCGACAATATTTAGCATATTGATCACAATAATAATCGACTCATCTTAATAATGAGAGGACCACTCACAAAATAGTCAGGGCATGAGAGAGAAATTCGCTTGATCGCAGATCAGTCAGATCGCCTCCCTTGTGATCATCCACCCCCCACCCCCCCTCAAATGATTGGGTGCTCGAATGGACTAAGTCTGAATCATTTGACTGTATGTTCCCAAATTGACACATGTTGGGTTGAGAACTGCTTTATGTCCACAACATGTCCCCAAATTGACACTTGTCATGTTGAGAATTGCTTTTAGCCACTTGTCCCCTTCCCAAGACTTAGGATATAATATTATATCCTTACTTTCCACTTTTTAAGAAATATTAATAAAATATTCATTTTTGGCTTTAAGCTCCCTTGACCTCAATTTGTGGATTTTAAGCCCCCCGAACTCTTTTACATGGTCGGTCTATTGCAGGGATGTATTTTCATTAATTTGCATATGATTACATTTACATCTCAGTACAAAAGTATTGATCTTTTGCATATAGGATCACCAACCTCAAAATAAACAGTTCACGCACTTAAAACCAGTGTGCGTAGAACTTCTGGGCTGTGCGCACTCTTTCCTCAGTGTGCCAACCTTGTGCCCTTTCACAGGTGCACATTACATCATGAATTATATACAAAAGGATTCTCTGCCCTTCAGAAAACTATGCATTGATTCCAGGGTTGCACAAATATTCCTTCAGTGCGCCATCCCTTCTCTTATCCCTTGTGCGCGCTGCATTCATTAAGATGTTTTGTTTTCAATGCGCCACTCTAGTGTACTTACACATGTGCGTGCCAAACATTCAACTGTGCGATGTATACTTTTAGAACTGCGCACACTCCTTTGATGTGAGATCCTTATGCACTAACTTAATGCATGCAGAACCAAATCAACAACTTGTTACTTTAGCTCACCAACTTATAAGTAAAGTACAATTACATTGATATTTACACTTGGGAATCAACCTAGGGGTATTGCAAGTTGTGTTGAATATTAAAAAAAATGGATTTTAGTAAATATAAGGTAGGTAGGTTTTCTAACATAAGAAGTTCAATCGTGGCCCTTGGATTATTAAAACTCAAAGGGTCTATTCAAACAAAGGATGTCATCATTGCTATTTGTTTGCACAAAGAAGAAAATTATATTGATGTCAACTTGACGAATCAATTGTTAATTCTGGATTCAAATGTATTCCTAAATGAAGAAATTTATGGCAAGAAGAAATTTGAAATTTGGGACTTACAACTATAGATTGATGATTATAAAGTAGTATCTCAATTCAATGTTGCAAATTTTATTGGTTTTGATATTTTTGACATAATTATAGTTTCTAACTGGATGGAAACATTGGGGACATTCATTCTAGATATATATAAAAAAAATCTTAACATTCTCCTGCGAGGAAAATAATATAACATTACAACATTTCATAGTGGAGTCGTGCACACAAGTTCCATCATTGAAATATGTAGACAATACACAAAATGCTACAATCCAATATGACAAGGAATCACAACAATAAGGTTATGATGATTTAGAAAGGAAAATTAGAGATTTGAACAAAACCCTGAACAACGAAGACAAAGATATTGTGCACACTCGAATGGAATTGGAAAAACTTAATGTTGCTATCAATGAAGTTGTATCAACAAAAGAGCTTCCAAAAGTTTGAATTGCAGATAAAGAGACCGCAACAAAAAGGACGAAGGACTTAAAAATGGAGGCAATGCATAAAATTGAAGATGAATTCGATGCAACTAAAGAAAAAAATTTCTGAATCAAAGAAAGACGATGATGAATTAAAAGAAGTGTTTGATAATAAGGGTGACCAATTGTGGAAGATGCAATCCCTTAATAAATCACTTGTTAAAGAGCTTAAGAAATTAAAGTAAGAAATTAATAGCAAAGGAAAGTTGGAAAATTATGATTCAAAGGAAGAGCTGAAAAATAAAGATGAAGAAATAAAAAGATTGTGCAAGCATAATCAAGAACTTCTTAATGATGTTGAAAAGGTGAAAAGGCATTTACACGAATCTAAATCGAAGAACATGGATGAAAACATTGCCACAAAAAGTTGAAGAGGAAATTTGGAAGAAGGTTGAAAAATCCCTAAATTTTGATGAGATAAAATCATAAATGCAATCTAGAATCGAGGAAGGATGTAAGATTTTGACAGATGGGATCACATTGTAGCTTGAAAAGGAGAAGGAAGACAATATTCAAGAAGGCCACCATAAGATACTTGAATAATTTTAACTCCATTTGGAAAATGTACATCTCAAATATAATGGTATTATCTCCAAAGCTATAGTAATCAAAGACCAAGCAAAGAGGATAGAAGATGAAATTGTCTCTAGAAAGTAGACGATTGTAATGGTGTGTAGAGTGAAGGAAAAAACCATCACATGTGAAACCATATCGACACCCTCATTTCCAAGGAAGTTTCCAAGGAATACAAGAGAATTGATATCAACATTATCAAGGAAGAAGATGGATTATTCATCAATATTCATGGAACAAGCAATCTCAAAACCATTATTCAATGGGACATTATCCGAGTCCAACAATTACTACAAATTGGAGAAATTACAACGAAAATACATGGAATTGAAGGAAAGAAAATTATGCAACAATTAACCATCAAGGATTAAGAGCGAAAATAGTTGATTTTGGATGGATTGATCCTTTTTCAATGCACCAAAATTGTTCAAGGCTTCGAATATCATATAGCCTAGTGTCATCAACCTTACCTAATCGATGACAATTACAAAAGATTGTTCATTCTATGAGGATAAGTTTATGATTGTCTATGCTTTGAGGACAAATCATTTTTAAGGGGGGAAGACTTGTAATATACTTGAGGTATATTACATTTACTATCATAATGTAATAAATAAATATCATGTCATAATAGGCATAGGGAAAATATCATGTAATAATTATATTACAATTATTATGTAATGTATATTTAATATGTAATAATGATAAGTCATGCGCTTTGCCAAGGACATGACTTATCACCCTTACATGTATTTATATGCACGCTCATTGTTTCTCAAGAACATGTCAATGAATAATGAATAATAATTATTTATTCTTTGAGGAATATATGGATTTGTCCTTGTTAGAATGGATACTCAGGTGAAGCGACCAAGATGTTCACTCCAAGCACCTTAAGTTTGTTAGTGTGAAATGTTGGAGCAATGATGCAATGCTGGTGAGCTTGAGTTCTGTCCCAATATGAAAACGAAGCCTAACTGACTTTATATTGGGTAGAACGTAGAACCACTTGTTTTGTGTAGCCTTATATGTCATCGTCCAACATGAAGCAGAGTCCCCTGAGTTGTTTTACTTTTTACTAGCTAGAATGATGGAGCCTCATATGATTCCCCTAGCTTACAAGAAATTGAGGCTTTTGGGGTGAAACAATCATCGTCCAACATGAAGCAAAGTCCCCTGAGTTATTTTTCTTTTTACTAGCTAGAATGATGGAGCCTTCAACTTCGTCTGAGTACCCTAGCTTACAGGCATGGGCCTTTTGGGGTGAAACAAATATTTCCTTATCCAATTCCTAGTTGAAGAATTGTACGTGACATTGAATTATATTTTCCTAAAACAAATCAAGCAAGGAATTAGCAAAGATGAGGATCCCTATATTTGCACTCCAAGTTGTGTTCCCAATAGTGATATATTTAGCATTGCCTATTCAAAATGCAAATACAATCATTTTTTAAAACATTGATTTGTCTATCCCTAGTCTATATAGAGTAACAATAACATGCATGATTTTCCACATCTACCTTGTTAGGAAACAATATCGAAATGTGTTTCTACAAGTTTTATTCGCCATAAATATAAGAGTTGCAACCTAAAATTTTGCTTCAAAGAAAGAACCCATGAATTGTTACTTGCTACTCATGCAAAAGATACATATCTCAAGCTATACATGTCAAAAACTAGGCAAGCATTGTCAAAATAGATTAAATGGGGTTTTCCTTGATCAAATGGATTGAATGACATTAAAAATTGATTGAAAACCTTAAGCCATATACTAAAGCAAATTGAATGACAAATCTATTACGAGGAGGAGGAAGAGTGCCACCATCTCCCACACTACCAATTTTTGGATCTTGTGTTCTTCAATGTTAGCTTGACAACTACTTCATCCTTGGTTAATGGCCACTAAATATAATCCCAACCCTAACAAATACCATAATAACATTGCTTCCTTAATCAATCTTACAAGCATAAAATCACTACAAGTTTCAAGATATAGTTTGTACCCTTCATGTTTGTTACTATGTTCAAGGTTTTGGGGTGGGATAATTACCTGTAAATCCTCTTCCTGATCACTAATTTGACTTCATATGAAATTACATATATGAACACTACTTCGATGAATGTATATGGGATCCAATTGATAATTTGACTATTCGCATGAAATTATTTATCTGAACACCCATTTTTGAATACTTGCTTATAGAACCCTTTGATTATTGATATGATATTATATGTGACTACTATTGGAATATATGTGTATCGATGAGTATATATTCATAATTTAAGTCTCTCTAGTGACCTCGAATGGAATGTTGTGCATCTTTTTTAGACTCAAGTGTGTAAATTAGTGTATATATACCTTATTGCATACCTATTAAATTTAAGTACCTATGAACATTTTTAAAGAAGTGTTGGAGTGTATACTTTCCATGGGCATAGTTGATGTTGATACTCTTGGTGATAATAAGGATTGAGTAGCTTAGTGTTACTCTATTTTTTTGAAATGAATGTTAGAGTTTGGTTAAAAATTTATTTTTGTTTTATGAAAATATATCAATCACAATTTTATTTCTATTTTGTTAGAATAATGTTGATATATGTTAATTATCATTTTCTGTCTGTTTTGCTACAATAAATGGAAAGGTAAATACGCCTTCTTTGTGTAGTGGAGACTTGGTGCTTAAAGGTATTCATGAGAAAGTTTAAAATTGTAAAATAAGTGATAAATAGTTACTAAACATATATGTGTTGCTTTGTTTTTTGATCCAAAAGTCTCAAACTATATGTTATGAATATTTCAGTGAAATGAGTTTCGCTTATCTGTGATTTTGTGATATTGAATTTTAATCAATCCAATATTTCAAATTTTCTATTTATTGCAATCTAGTTGACTTTAGATAGCTACTCACAACGAAGTTTCTATTAATCTTGTTATTCTTTTAAAATTTTAGTCCTAAGAACTATAGTTATCATTATCACTTTGCGGGGTTATTATATCCGTGCGAAGTGGTGCAGAGAAAATTCTCTATGCACAAAAAGTGCATGGAAAAAATGAATGTTTCCTCTCTTTTCTTGTTCAAGAAGGGATGGAATGTGGTGGAGGGTCATATGTTTTGCACAACTCTAGGTGCTTTATGGTGGGAAGGCCTTATGGATGACATGTCACTATAAGTGGAAGGGGTTCCTCATTGTCTTAGTGGTTTTGACTTAGAAGTGAGTGAGGTAGATTGGTTAGGAGCACGGGTGACCAAGTTGGTGGGTAACCGAGGAAGTTGAAGCTAGTAGAGCCTCAACAATTGTGGCAATGGACTCAAGCTAAGAGTAGAGGTCACTCACATGACAAGTAACCAAAGAGGTCGAAGCTAGTGAAGCCTCACCAATTGAAGAAATGATGATATTATGGGTGGAATGATCTTGCACCATGTATGGTGCTTGTTACACATTACCTCTCTTTTCCACTTAACCCTCAATGTATGGTGTTATGAACTCTAGACAAATGTTATCTTGTGATGTCGCTACTGCCCTCTTCCCTCTATTCATTTGTTGTTCATTGCACTTCTTGACACTGTTCTAATGTACCAATTTGATATAAAATTAACACTAATCCAATCTCCAAAAACAATGGCTTTAACCAGACTAATATCTTCTAAAAGAAAACTTTGATACTTTTAGAACTCATGGATAATTATAGACTTTCTCACAAATACAATTTTCTTCAAACTATAGAAAACCTACAAAGGTAGTGCTACTCTTTGAATCCAATAAAGATGATCTCCCTCATAGACTAATTCAAATGCTTCTCTCATTGACTACATGGGTTAGGGTCATTTCTTCATTGAAAAAATGAGCAGTAAACATATTTCTTTGTCTCTTCTATGTAAGATCATGAATTTCCTTCTTCATGCGATCTCCATGCTCAAATGGCATCACAATAATGGTCTTTCTCTGCTTACATTTTCCTCTCCACATAAATGCAATGAGTGGTTTCACAAAGATACTTTTATTTAATGTCCTTTTTTCCCTTAATCTTCAGTATCTTAGGATCTGCTTCTTTGAGATATGAACTATTTATTAATTAATCATCAACTTAAAAAAAATATTACTTATTATCTTATTTTCTTCATAAAAATTTTGGGATATTAACATCAAGAAAATATAGTCTTGTAAGGCCAATCACAATGAGTATCATCTTTAGCCAGGGCCTGCAGTTAAATAACAAATCCCTCAACATAAATCAAACCTTGGACGAGAACGCCAAAATCCTCCATAATCACCAATGTGCCACAACACTGAATTTATATTGATTTTCTTATTCTCTACAAATAAACAACACTTTTCTTTTATGTTGTCTCGTTCTTCAAAATTTTAGGATTATTCTTTTAAAAACAATACACGAGGATACATGATTCATTATGAAAAGGATAATAAAAATACGAGAGTGTGCTTAAATATTCATTTACATAATTACATTTTTATATAATTGAAGCGGATGAAGTAATAGAGGAAGTGAAAAGAAAGTTGGTAAGATTTCATAAGTTGCAGGTCTTATGGCGACTCCCTGGCTTTTAGGTTTAGACTAGGGGTTATCTATGTCAGAGGCTCAAACATAGGTCGTGTTTCTTTCCATTAACATGGATAGCCTGCTTCAGTTTTCAGCTCGAACCGTTGACCATTAGCTAGCTACTCTGTCGTCTTACTACTCTTGCCGTTCTCCTAGTTTTTTAGAGTGTTTTAATGTAGTAGCTAAGTTCTCATTAATGGAGTGGGTGGATAGTTAGGTTGTTACTTATTGTTTAAGCAGTTTATGTCACCTCTTATTTATTTTCTCTGGCCATCTCGGTTTTCACCCGTTTGATGAGACATGGATTTTGACAGTCTCCCCAGACTTTTCCCGAGGTGGCAACAACATAGGAGGGTACTGAACCTTCCGAATGGAAAGTGAGGTAATGGATCTCCTTGGAGGGGAGGACGTGGAACATTGGGAATGACAGGGGTTGTTATCTTCGATTGACGAGCTATGCAACAATTATTACAAGAGGACGAGTAATAACTATGTTTTAAATGATCCAGCTATTGGGTTGCCTTCATTTTCTTTTTCTTCTAACACTCTCATTTGCCTTTCATTTGGTAGAGAGAGGGCTCTGTGTACACTACAGTTGACAAATACAAAGTAAAAAGAGGGCTTTGCGGGTGTATCAACTGTTAGGAGAGCACTAGCAAAGGGTGCACTTGGTGTTTTATCTTAGTCGGTAGACTTTAACTCACCTTGTGTGCCTAGTATTATAGAGCGACCGAAGGTTCCTATCTGTCATAAGCAGGGTGTATACAAATGACCACAGCGGGTGTGGAAGCCAAAGAGGAAAAAACATCATTTTGTTATGGGTATGGACGTAGGCTTACAAGAATCTTGTAACCTTGCACTTTGCGATGTTGTGGGTAGGTTAGCTTACAGGGCTCGTTGCACACAAAACTGTCTGAGTGGATGAAGAGTTCTTGGGATCCTGTTCTGGGCTATTCACCTGAGGTTTTAACCTTACCTAGAGGTTGGTTAGGTTTTATTTTTAAGAGTCCGAAGGACTTGGCTTGTATCCTCGATAAGTTTTGGGGCTATGGGGGTGGAATCTTGATGTTGAAGCGGTGGTGCATCAACTTTGACCCTGTAACGAAGTACTTCATCTTTCGCCACCTCGAAGTTCTCCTTATGGGGATTCCACTACAACTATGGAATTGAAAGGCTTTGGAGCTGATAGGTAATGTTTTAGGGTGTTTTTTAATGGTTGACGAAAAATCTCTACATGTTGCTGATAAACGAATGGAAAAAGGTTCTTGTTGAGGTTGACATTCATGCAGGTTTACTCGAAACCTTGGATATAGAGTGGAGGGGCCTTTTATTCGCCCAACGATTGGATTACCTGGGTCTTCCTTTTCGATGTTCAATCTGTCGACGAACATGACACTTACGAAAGGATTGTACTTAATTTTTCGGAGCTCTATCTGAGGAGGACCCCTCGGAGGATAACATGGTTGACAACTACTCTCCCTTGCGGGACCTTCCAGATGTGGGAGTTTTTTCGGGTGGAAGGACTGAGGAGATCCTTGAACCGAAGGTTACTACATACATTGGTAAGCTTAAAATTTTCTTTCCTATGCTGTATAATTTGCTTTCTGCTTGAGAGAGAGACCACTTAGATAGTCTTGTTCATTCAGACTCGAATCATCAGACTGAGGTTGGTAAGCCACCTATGTTGGGCATTGTCTTTTCGTCTCCTGTTATCTCTACTTTTTGGCCAGTGACCTCTCTGGACCCAACTCCTCTACAAGTTTCGAGTTCACCTATTTTGCCTGTATCCTTAGATGATGAGGACTAACTTTTTTCTCCGAGTTATGTTGAACCGACCATTAGTGATCATTCTCTAGAAATAATGATCTCCTCCTTAGTTACTTCCATTAATGGAAACTTTGGCTCCATTCCTATTTTGACATACCCGAGGAAGGATTTAGTCACTAGCTCTAACTCTAAGGGAGGTTTTTCTGATACCTCGGGTGTAGGGAATGATCCTGGGAAGTGTTACAGGTATGAACTAACTGAGAGGGGGGGGG
>SNQJ01S0029545.1:77946-94887 GCA_010110895.2 Picea sitchensis | reverse complement strand
CAGAATTATTGACAAAATTCGATTTGTCCTCTGGGGTGGCTTACTTAACACCGATCAACCTGTACACTAACCATCTAGAATAGGGATTTAGCAACTTACAAAGGCCACATTATAGAGGGAGGTCGACTTTATTTACTTGGGAAAGGCTACAACCCAAATGGTCCATTGTTGGTGATGCTTCTGCAAGATAAGCTTATGAATCAATAACAAATGGCATTGAAAAGGTTTCACAATAGATAACGAGCTATTGATTGTCTTTAGTCTATTGAGTTCAGGATAAGGAATGTCCTTCCGTAAGAAGGTCAGTTAGAGTATGAGTTCGTACCTACCTTGGAAATACCAAATTTGAGAAAATAAAAAATTTGAGATAGTAACATGTGAAGAACACATGGGGCAAAAAATGATAAGTCAGAGTGTCGGTTTTTTCCTACCTTGAAATACCTTGTTCCTTATTGCTGGAAGAACCCAGTAACAATATGTACTCCGTCACACCATGACCTTTTTAGAAACCAAATGAGGTATATGTAGCATTGTGGAAAATACAAGGGAAGCAAATAGTACTATAAGAACATCCAATTCTATATGCATGCAAATTAAGAGAGGATATGATAATTGTTGGTGATTTTTTTTTTAATTGAAAAAATTTCAATCAATTTTTTTCTGTATCTTATGGAATTCGAATACAAACTTGATAACTATGTATAAGAACATGTGTTTCCTCCTAATAGGTCACAAGTTCAAATCCAGAGGGGGATAGGGTATGTATACCTCTATAGACTTTAGCAGTCAAATCGTTGTGAGGAGGGGGTCCCTTGTCCCACAAACAAGGGGGTCCCTTGTCCCACAAACAAGGGGGTCTCATACATCAATTTGGTGCCTAGCTTGGTCGTGACCTTAAAATTAGATTATTATTATTATGAAATTCGAATCCAAACTTGGTAACTATGTATTAAAGGCGTTGGAGAATGGTGTGGACCGAGAAACCCAATAACTTAGTAAGCAATATGCATAGTTTAAACATTGTACGTTTTGGCTTTTTCCCACGAATTTTGTCCAAAATTCCATCAAAAAGTGTTGGAACTGTAGATTTGAGTGATTGAATCTGTGTAATTGAATTACCCTGGGGGGGTTTAGTACGTTGGATTCATTTATGCATTTAAAAATGCAATTTAACAACATAAATGGACAATTTCACCTAATTTTGTATAGTCAAATTCCGGTGAAAAATGCAAAAACCTAGAACGTTTGAACAACATCATAAGCAATGTGGTCTCACTCCTAGGATCTATGTCTGACATCATCCAAGAAATTATGATTACTATCAGATTGTTGTCATAGAATTTATGATTACAATACAATGATTGTAAGTTAATTTTGACCACGCAACTTGTAATTTATTGAGAATAAAAAATCATTTTAATTAAAATAAAATTCTTATTTTGACATTTTGTCTATTGTATTTAATGTTTTTATTTAACTCTATATTATTCTAAACTTAAAATAAAATTGAGAGTAGGTAGCAAAGCCAAGGTTCAGAGGTAGGAGCTCAAGGCAAATTTAATGGCTAAGGTACAGTAAATGGTGTTGGTGCAGAGATTTCGAGGCGACTATACTAGCAACAAAATGGGCGAACTCTCGACCTATTCATGTTTTTCTCTAGTTTTTAACTTTCTCTGGTCGTTGGATCCTTATTCGACGGTTCTTATGTTACTATAGACTTCCTCTAGCATTGCACTATCGTCTTCTATCCTTCATCTCTTGGGGATTGGAGCAGACATCACTTCCTTTGGACCAATGACTGGTCTTAACTACCTACCTTAACTTCTCTGTCTTCTCTTGTACACATCATTTATTCCTCGACAGATATCTTATCTGGTGGAATTACACCTACACTGCAGATATGACTATTTTTCGGTTACATTAAACATTTTTCAGGAGAGGTCTTTTGCGAACTTGCTCTTTTTCCTGACTGCGCGAGGTGGCAACTTCTGGAGGGACCTTCCAACACCTTCCAATGGAGGCTGAGGTCAACGCACTAATGAGTGAAGCTGACGAGGCCCTCTGGAATAGTGYCAGACTCTTCACCTTGTTGGATGMTCACCCTGCAACTGCATCTTCCCTCCCTTCTACTCTTCAAAATGTGACAGAACACTTAGTATCATCGACCACCATTACTAYTATACCATCTGCCTATGTTTCCCTTCCGTCATCACCTCCACTACCGGGACTGGTCTCTACATTTGGGCGCCCTGGTATACAACATCAAAAGGGTACTCAAAAKCACTTACATACTTCACARAAGTGGATACCCAAATTTTCGTGTAGCAAAAGAYGGTGGAAACCTTATCATGGGTTCTGATGTTGGCTTGGACGAGAGCGTCCRCCTCTCTCTCAAYGGCCTAGTTGGTAGGTATTCTTATCGCTCTCTTTGTAAGGRCTCACTCTYGGACTGTATATTGGATAATTGGTTGCTTATTCTAGGATATGTACCCGAGCACATATCTCTTTCTTTAGCTGGTTCAGTATTATCTTCAACTCGCCAGAGGATTCACAACTTATCCTTGATACCCTTTGGACTATCAGTGGCTGCATTCTCATGCTCAAAAGGTGGCGCGTTACATTTGATCATGCTACAAAGTGTTTCCGTCTATGACACCTATGGGTTCTATTACCGGGTCTTCCCCTACAATACTGGACTGAAAAGGACCTTGCGACCATTGGTATTGAACTTGGGCATTTCATTTGTCTGGACTCGAATATCTTAAAGAGTTCCAACAAAATAATGGCAAGGATTATGGTTGAGATGGATATCCATGCTGGATTACCAGAGACATTGAATATTTATTGGCATGGCCGCTTGGTGACACAGCATCTGGACTACCTTGGTATCCCCTTTCGTTGCTCCTACTGCCACAAAATGAGACATCTCTGGTGGGACTGTACATGAGAACCAGAAGAGGAAGAATTTGAAGGGTCCTACCTACGCAAACTTGTGAGGGAAGACTCTCTAGGTGTAGACTCTTACATTCTAGGGGATGAAGACACATTGGACACAGATGATCAACAACCTTCTTCTCCGATTTCCCTCACTAGTAAGCTAACACAACTTTGTCCTACATTTTATTATACTCTTACTTCATGGGAAATACATTTGCTAGATTCTACTGCTCTCTCGGGGAAGGGGACCCAACAGACCATCTCACTTTCTTTGAAGAACTCACGTTTCTCTTTTCCCTCTGTGGTTCAAGAGCCCCCTAGGACTTATCCTACCTCTCCTCTCCTATCTCCTGCTAGAGACGACTTGCCTCACTCACTACCCCTAGACACTGGTGGGGTTATCTTACCATCTAGTCCCAAACCTAATACTTTCCCAGATCATTGTTCCTTTTCTCCTCTTCCATCAGATGACCCTGGACACATTAGGACTAATCCTTCGACTACAACCACATCGGCTCTCGGAAATTCTATCACTGGGCACTCACATTTTCTAGCTACTTTGGTGGATATGATGCTTTATGTTCCTATCCTAACCTATCCAGGCAAGTTACCTATTACCAGTGACAGTCGAGACCCTCCATCCTCATCGCACTATAACAACTCTTCTGATCCTGTTGGGAAGGATTTTTCTTGGTCCCGGGGTTTAGGACTTGAAACTTCCCCTATTAAAACCTGCTGTGCTCGGAGAAAATCATGTTCTTTTGTTACTCATCCGACTATTACTTCTACTGATACATATGACCTTGGAGCGCTTAGAGGCATTAAATCCCTAGCCAGGTCCCATCCATGATACTTCTTTCCCTCAATATTAAAGGGGTTGGAGGCACCCTTAAAAATGCCTCTTTTTGGAGACTTATTGACCACACCCATCCTAACATCATCATCCTACAAGAAACTTTAGTGGACGAACAATGTGCTTGGGCTTTCTTCAATTGCTTAAAGCCACAGTCGTTTGTTAATGCTGTTAACTCTGTGGGAAAATCAGGTGGGTTACTTGTGGCTTGAGATCCAACATTATTTGAGCTGGAGCCTTTCTTATGTTGTGGCAGAATTTTGTTGACATGTACCTATTGTGCTAACAAGCGACAAGTCAACCTCCTCAATGTTTATGGTCCTTGTACTGACATGTGATCCCTCGTTAAGATTTTTCGTCCGTTTATAGGACTTGAAACTTCTATTAAAACCCTCACTGTGTTCTAGAGAAAATCAAGGCCCTTTTGTTACCTATCCTGACTATTACTTCTACTCCATACATATACACCTGGATGCTTTTATTAAAGCCCTAGATAGGTCCCTTCCATGATTCTTCTTTTCCTCAATATTAGAGGGGTTGGAGGCACCCCTAAAATGCCTCTTTTTGGAGACTTATTGACCACACCCATCCTAACATCATCATCCTACAAGAAACTTTAGTGGACGAACAACATGCTCGGGCCTTCATCAGTTGCATAAAGCCACGCTTGTTACACGCTGCTAACTCTGTGGGAAGATCAGGTGGGTTACTTGTTTCTTGGGATCCTGTATTATTTGAACTTGAGCCTTTCTTATGTTGTGGCAGAATTTTGTTGACATGTACCTATTGTGCTAACAAGCGACAAGTCAACCTCCTCAATGTTTATGAATCCCTAGACCTATTACGATTGCATTTTGGACAAAAGTCTCATCATCTAGTCTACTGGATAGACCTAATCTTATTGTGGTGGGGGATTTCAACTTCACTTTATCACCAACTAAGATTTGGGGAGACTCAAATTTACCTGATTCAATGACTTTACAATTCAAAGATATTTTCCAACTAAACAACTTGGTGGATTTATTACTGGCTGCAGTGGTTCCCACATGGAGGAATGGCAGGATTGGTTCGGATAGCATCTTGAAGCGACTAGACCGTTTCTTCTTATCTGAAAATCTTCTCCAACATTCATACAGATACAAAACCTGGGTTAAGTACCCATTCATATCATATCATTCTCCTGTCTTACTATAGTTGGATTCATACTCACATTGCTCAACCTATCCTTTCAAGTTCAACCCGTGTTGGTTACAAAACCCTGATTTTGAGCCATTGGTCACTGAGGTTTGGACTGATCAATCCTATCAACATGAAGTGGACGTTCAGAGACGTCTTGCATGGAAGTTAAAAGACTTAAAACAGAAAGTAAAAAGCTGGACCAAACTTCAGATTATCAAGACTACACAACGACTCTCACAGCTGGAACATACTATTCAAACACTGATTCAGGATAACTCTGCGGGAAATGGAACCTCAAATATGGATCAACATATTAAGAATATTGAGACAGAGTGGAATAGACTCCTACTGATCGAGGAAGCACATTGGCGCTAGAAGATAAGAGCTATTTGGATCACTTGTGGAGATCGGAATGAAAAGTACTTCCATCAATTTTCCAGTCACAAGAGGAATCATAAACATATTTGGGAGCTACAGACGGACATGGGAGATAAAATCACTGAACACGATAAATTAATTCCAACGACCTTTAAATATTTCAAAAATGCCTATAGTGATTAGGGTCTTACAAACTTCACGGACTAAGCTTCTATTACCGGTCTCTTCCCCAAGATCATCTATGAACGGGAGGCAGATTTACTGTATGTTGCATGTTCAAAAGAAGAGATTTGGAAGGTTCTCAATACATTCAAAAAGGATAAAATCCCAGGTCCCGATTCTGGACCATCGAATTTTATCTACACTTCTTTGATATGGTTAGTGATGATCTTTGGGAATTGGTAGAAAATACCAGACTTAGAGGGGTGGTCAATCAGGCTATAAATTCTACTTTCTCGACCCTTATTCCCAAATCCAATCACCCATCATCCTTTAGTGACTACAGACCTATTGCACTGTGTAATCTCTGCTACAATGTAATCACTAAAATACTAGCCGATAGGATTAAACCATTCTTGTCTCGCCTTATCTCGGGTGAACAACTGGGCTTCATCAAAGGTCGTTGGATATTGGATGCGATTGGATCGGCTCAGGAAGTATTACACAACATTAAACAAAAAAATCTCCAGGCTCTGATTTTAAAATTGGATCTCAAAAAATATTTTGATTGTATAAATTGGGACTTTCTTAGATTGATACTGTTGCAATATGGTTTTGGACAACTTTTTACTAGATGGATCATGGGCTGCATGTGTAGTGCGACTATTGTTGTACTGGTTAATGGGAAAGCCACACCTTTCTTCACAAATGAGAAAGGTCTGTGGCAAGGCTGCCCACTTTCCCCACTCTTATTTATGTTGGCATCAAAAGGATTGAGCATACTACTCAAGTCGAGTCATCTTGCTGGGAAAATTACCAGTATTAAGGTTTCGAGACTGGTAAAGATACTGCATATTTTCTTCGTGGATGATATCCTCATCGTGACTAGAGATGATCCTTAAGAATGATTAGAAATTGATACTATTCTTAATTACTTATGCTGTGCTTTGAGGCTATAGATCAATGCGACAAAGTCTACCCTTCATCACTCGGGGTTGTCAGAGGTAGAAATTTATTTTTATAGGAACATATTCCCATTCAACTTTCTTGAGATCTCACTAGGATTGAGATATCTGGGCTATTTTCTTAAGCTGAACTATTATAAAGTGACTAATTGGCACTGGATTCTCATAAAATTTGAGAATAGAATTACACATTGATGCAATAGATGGCTCACACTTGGGTGGGGGGGGAGATTAATACTTGTCAAATCCATCCTGGAAAGTCAAGTTGTTTATTGGATGGCGTTGGCTACCATCCCTGGTTCTATTTTAAAAAGGATCCGACAACTAATGTTCTCCTTCCTTTGGACGGGTGGTAGTACTAAACAAAATCTTCATCTTTGTAGTTGGGATTCCATTGCAAAATCAAAATCGGTGGGCGGTTGGGGAATCTGAAATATTATCCTTTTTAAGCAAGCTTTGGAGACAAAATCATTATGGAGGGTTCTGACACAGGATGGAATTTGGAACCGTGTTATTTATGGAAAATATATTACTCCTCATTGTTTCTCGAGTTGGATCAAATACACTGATAATTGTCCTGCTATTGCTTCTTCGATATGGAGATCTCTTCTGAAAAACATTCATATTATACAACACTGGCTTTGATGGAAACTAGGATCAGGCCATGCTATTCACATTGGTAGGGATGATATTATGGGACTAGGTTCCTCTTCTTTATCTCTCCAGGGCTCCTGATAAAATTACAGGAAAAAAATCTTCTTTCTTTTCCAAGCTACAGTTACTACTAGGCCACATGTTTTATCGGACAAAATGGAAAAATAGTACAGAAATGGGTCTATCGGGTGACATGGCCTTGGAATGACAATGTTACTGCTCAAAACTTATTAGAGTGGGGATACATCTTGGTATACATGAAGACTCATTACACTGGATTAGAGGCGATCGATCTGGCAACATTACTGTGAAAAATCTGTATAATGCATTAGCTTCCACCTTTTGGATCCAGAGATGTACATGATGGAGGAGAAATTTTTGGCGTTGGTCTATTCCTTTGAAAATTAAACTATTTATTTGGCTTGCTGCAAATGATAAGATATTGACTTGGGACAATCTTCTTCGTTGGGGCTGGGAGGGACCCAATATGTGTTTACTTGTCACAAGAGCTTTGAAACTATCTCCTATTTGTTTTTAGACTGCGATTTTACTAAACTTGTCTAGCATAGGCTTGCTCTCGCCCTTAAGCTTCATACTACATGGTCGTGATCCTCATTGCATGTTGGTCTGGAGAACTGGTCAATTGAGGAATTTACATTATCACAACTTCTGACATTGGTTTGTTGGTATATATGGTTGGTACGCAACGTGGCGATCTTTGAGAACACACCCACCTCCATTAACTCAGTTTGCTTCAGGATATTCTATGATCTAGAGATTCCAAGGGATAGGAAGACTCATACTCCTCAATTCATTCAACCTACCTTACACCTGCGATGGAATATTATCTGGTTTGATGGCGCTTCTAAAAAATATGGTCTACATTGTGGTGCCGACGGTCTGATAAAAAGGCTGGACCACACTAAGATTACTTGGACTTTTAACTGTGGAGCAGGTTCTAATACCAAAGTTGAACTCCTGGGTGTGTGGGCTACCCTTTTGCTGGCTACCAGACACAATATATTGGAACTACAAGTACCGGGAGACTCCAATATCATCATAGATTGGTTAAACAACAAAGGTAAGCTACAAGTCATTGCACTGAATGCTGGAAAGACCGGATTACCGATCTCATCAAGGCCTTCGCTCAGATCAACTTCTCACATATTTACAAAGAAACAAATGAGGAGGTTGATATACTGTGTAAAAATTCTTTAACAAGACATACATGTATTTTGACATATCAAATATGGACAGATGGACAATATCCCCCCCGCATAGTATATTACGATATTTTAGTCTTCATAATCATAGTCCCGGACTTGATGTTTTATATCGTTTATTTTGTATGTAGTAAAAAATCTATAGACTGTTAGCTTGATCTGATATGGAGACATAATAGGTATAATTTATTATAACCGTGGTCATTTATTATAACTGTGGTCATTGGAACAGTTAGAGGTGGATGGAACAATGTATTTCCTTTTTTGTAATAGCACAAAATTGTATTTTTGGTATCAATATCGTATTATAATACAATGAGATTTTTTTCTTTTGGAAAAAAAATAAAAATTGAAATAATGGTGATCCACTCTAGATTTAGCTATATTTCTAGGATGAGAATCCCCTCACAAATGGTTGGTTATTTATGGTTGTGGTGTGTAGCGGGAACTATGTAAGTTGGTTGTGGGATAGTTTGCTAAATTTTAGTGGAGTTGGTTAGTTCCATGGATGGTCAATTCCTTGGCTTATGAGTTTAAACCAACGATTATACTTCTATAATATTTTAAGTGACGTTGTAGTGACACGTGGTGATAATTTTTCAAAATCCCCAAAAATTTATATAGTGGATTTATCTTTAGCTTTGGGCTTGCATTTTCCATTAAAATGCCATTTTTTTTTTCTAAATCAAAATTATAAATAAAAACAAAATCAAAATTATAAATAAAAACAAATTGAAATTTTAGAGATGATGTGTTTAAGAAGGTTTTTGCTTGGTCAAGAACTTGTCTTCCTTAGATGTAAGGAAACAAGTTAATGTCCCAAGATTTAGAGGTATCTAACGAAAGTGGAAGTCAACGTCCGTATGGACCACTAATGAGTTATTATAGGTGGCCAAGTTTTGATGCAACGACACATCGAGGTAGATTTGAAGATGCTACTAGGCCAATAACCCTGAGTAACAATTTTTTTTTTCTACTTTGTAAAAAAAATGCAACATTTTACTATTGAATTCTTAGATAAACGTGGAAAACAATATTTTGTATTACAAAAGCATGTGATTTTATTTAATATGATTTAACATACATTGGATTAGATTGAAAATTATTACAAAACCATTTATAGTCTATCCATCTCTTATTATTATTATTTCATTATTCACAGAATAAAATAGCTTAGAATAGAGTAGAGTAGATTACTCAGAAATATTTGTTGGATTAGAGTTGAGTGGAGAAGGGGAAGGAGGAGGCAACGCTTTGATCTCAGGCCTAGAAGATGATGGAGCAAGAAATTATTGCTGCACAAAGATTTAGAAGGTTCCAAGTCAATGTTTCTCTTTTCTTTTTGGGCTATGCATTTTTCCAGTGACCCCGATTACAATCAATGGTTTCCTGAGCCAATTGCATGCTTGAGGTTGTGATGCAACTACGATTTCTTACTTTGGAGCCTACATCTACTAGAGAATGTGATCACCCAAGAGCTAAATCACCATAGAACATAATTATTTTCACAAATGTGTAACTCCCTAGTCATTCACACAAGTCAAAAACGCGATAGATGGTTTCAAATTTGACAAGATATTCTTGGGAAAATATCATTATGGGAGTGTCTACAAAGCCATCTTCCAAGATAGACAAGTCATGGAAGTTATGTAACTCCCATTTGCAACAAGAAGGTTTTCATCCATTGGATTATTCATAATTTGTACAATGCCACAAAAATTGTGTATTCAAAAAATAACAAAGACTTTGTGTTCTAACATGTCTTTACCTATCATAAAATTTAATTAATGCATACATAACAGAGAAATAATGATTACAAACACATAAGAGTGTTTATACCATCTATGTTTTGTTGTTATTCTTACACTAACTTGCCTTTGGTGATTGTTGGTATCAACATACTGGGGATGAACTTGGTCTTGGATATACAGAGGAAGAATGCTTGATGTTGTTATATGTTGTGCATTGGCTTCTTTGTTTGGCGTTGATGCCGACGACCTCCCATTCTTGAATGGTGTGATCAAATTCAAAGGCTCTTTGTATATTGAGAAAAATCCCTACACATGTAGCAAGAAGGATAATCAAGTCGTCCATTAGAGTCACATAAGTTGGTGCTTATAACTTATATCTCTTTCAAGAATATTCCATTGTTTGTTTGCTTTGTTACAGTAGATTGAGGGCTTATCCTTTAGTAATGGGTAGTCTTTGTTGCATATTCAGACAAATAAAAATTCAAGGACTTGTTCATGTTGGAAATGGAGACAGAGATGAGCACCTTTAGGTGTTCTACGATTACAACTTATTTTCTTGTTCTTGTTTCTTTTGTATTTGATGAACCATCATTATTAATGACATTTTTGGTAGCCTTCCAACACACATTAGTATATTGAAATCTATCGTGTTAAAGTCCAAAAGGGAAAACTCTTTAATAGACTTCCACAGATCACATGACATATCATATATCATACACATATTAATATAAGTATGAACTTTTATGTTGCATGATAAATATTAGGCATGTGTCAATATAAGGATGAATTTTTATCTTATATTAAAATAATAAATCAACAAGAATAAGATACGATCATGACTAAGAAAATAGTAAATTATTGTTGTGCTTGAAACTTCTAGAAATAAATAGTGTGTAGAGTTTATGAATCATCCAACATTTCGATTAGACACTCCACCCATCACGAGGGACAAATAAAGCTAAAATAATGAAAGAAAAAAGTGTCGGGATTAAGATTTTATAGGATGAAAAATTATTAGATGACTATTGTAAAAATGAATAAAATAATGAAGAAGTCATTAGGGAGAAAAAAATAAAATAATCAATAATCCGTAGGAGAATAATAAAAATCAAAGTGAAATAATAAAAGTCAAAGATGCCAACACTCAAACACAATTATTTATAATGTGAGACATAAACACAATTTCAAACCAAATTTCCTTATTGAAAGGATGTACCTTACTTTTAAGAAATTTTTCACCTTTGCCTTGCCATTTTGCAAATTGGCCCCTTTTGATTGATCCCAAAGCAACCCCTCTCTTCATTTGTCAAGGAAATCTCAGTGACGAGTGAAACATGAAGATGAAGAAATGCTCAAGCATGATGATCAGTATTCGAAATATTGAAGACACCTAGTGGAGAGGACAAGCATGGAGGACATATGTATACGCTAATGGCCACACAACCGAACTTTCTAAAATTCAATTTTTGAGGAACTAACCACTACGTGGTATATCCCTTGTTTAGCTAATATATTCCTCACAAGAGTGAATCATTATACTCTTTACCTTAATTTTATTGAGGTAATGATAACATTATAGAATTTAATTAAATAATTATTCTTTTAAAAGTTTTACTCATTTATTAGTCCTTGTCATAGGGACTATATTTATCACTATCACTTTGTGGGGTTATTTTGTCCATACAAAGTGTTGCACATAAAAAGTTCTCTCTACACAAAATTGCATGGAAACAAATCCATGTTTCATCAATTTTCCTATTTAAGAAAGGGAATAATGCGGTGGAGGGTCATATTAGGTGCTTTATGGTGGGAAGGCCTTGTGGATAATGTGTCATTAGAAGTGGAAGGGGTGCCACTTTTTCCTAGTGGTTATGTCTTATGAGTGAGATAGATTGATTGGGAGGATTAGTGACCTGATTAGTGAGTAACTAAATAAGTTGAAGCTAGTGGAGCCTTAACAACAATGGTAGCAGACTTAAGCTGAGAGTAGAGGTCACTCTGATGACTAATAACTAAATAGGTCAATGATAGTGAAGCCTTTCCATTTGAAGAAATGATGATACATTGGAAGGAAGGATATTGCACCATGTGGGTGGCTCGTAGGTCAATATGGCCAAGCATTTGAGCTTTTAATCATATGATTTTGTGGATTGTAGGACACAATTCAGTGTAATGTTCTTGCCTACAAATAACACAAGGTTGGTTGGTGTTGCATTTTGGGTTTTGTTTTGGTTGACCTTAAAGGGAATTGTTGGTGGTATCAATATTTGTGTCATTTCCCTAGCATAATTGACATTTCCCCCAACATCGTTGCATTGCCCCCATGGATTGTGTCATTTCCCCATGACCTCTGGTTCCTAGGTCTCATGTTCCCCTTCTTTTTCTTCTTCCTCTGGGTTGGGGGTCGGTTACTAATCTAGCTTTGGGTGGATTTCAAACTTTGGCTATGTCATGGAGAAGGAGATAGGAACATGTTAACATTTGGTGAAGGAAAAGAGGTGGGAATATGTCGACTTGGGTGGGGAAGCAACCAAAATAGGTTCTAATGGTCAAATTTGGAAGGTTCAAGGTAGTCATGAAGGGGGTGCCAAGAATTCTAGGTGATGGAAAGGCAAAGGGATTCCCTTGTGGAGGTCCCTCCTAGTTGGTGTTCCMTGGAGATTTTCCATATTAGAGGTGTTATACAATTAKATGGTGGTCTATATTGTGTATGGGAAATTCTCTTGGGAACGTGAGGGAGAACTAAATCTATGCAGATGTGGTGTGGCAAGTAATGGCTTGCTAAGAAGATCTTAAATAATGAATGATCAATAGTTACTAGGATTATCAGTTCTAATGTGTCAATTAATGTGTTGGCATTAATATCTTATAAATAGGTATAAATTCACAATAGTCTTCAAGGGTCCTAGAGTGCAAGTTTCTAGTGTGAGCAAAGAATTCTCTAGAATTATGTGTCAAATGGTGCAATATGGTTTTGTAAACATTGTCTCAAATGGTAAATGATAAGGTTTGCAAAATGTTTCCGATGGTGACAAAGATGGTTCCAATGACAAATTTATCAATGATGTGAGAAAAAATAAAAAGTACACACCTACAACACTATTAAGGCTCAAGTAAACTGCCATGTAAAATAAGGCCCTCCAACTGACACTTCATTAATGATGATTAAATTTGTTGGTGGTGTAATCTAAGTGAAGGTGTGAAAGAGATTATTTGTAGTGACAAATACCTAAGGAGATGAAATTCAAGGGGGAAGATACACTATCCATATTAGATACTACTTGTAATCCCTAAGCATGTCACGTGTATGGATCCTAGAAATGGGCCAATAAGCTACCTCTTTAGTAGTCATGAATCAAAGGGGTTGAACTCAAGGTCTAGTTGCATGCATAATAGTGTGAGGGAAAATCTCACACATACACAATCCATCCTCACAATAAGTGCTTGTTGTTGGCACAGGGGAAGACCCGGGGTTCAACGCTACAACAACGCACCAACAAAACCCTAACTACTGGCCCTTTCGGCAACACCTGCGAAGCAGATGAAGTCTCACCCGAGGTAGAGGCAGGGGTGATTGCAGGACTCCAGTATCTACAACCTTAGCTAGCAAACAGATCTGTGATTGTAACACCTTGACAAAGCACTTAGCAATATAGTTAATCAATGTTTGACCAATATCTACTTCACAGATAAAACCGTACGTACAGAGCATCACAACATTCAATCAGATCTAGAATCTAGCAACACTTAGCATGACGAAACATATCAGATCTAGCAGATTCAAGCACTAAGCACATTCACATAGGTCAGATCTAGCAATTACTCTAATTATTAATCACAAAGAAACAACAAATCTACCTATAATTCATCTATATCAAAGCACTTAAGCAAGTAAATACATAAACACATCAATGCATCGCACAAAGCATTCACAACACATGATGTACATGGTTCACCCCCACCTTGGGTCTACGTCCACCAACTCTTTGTCTTCTTTATTAGCTTCTCTCAATCAGTTACATGCACAGAGCTACAAAATCCTACTCCGTAGAGGACAGGAGATCTGCGCACCTCGCCAGATCCTCCTTCCCTGAGTAGATCTAGGCATAAAGCCTTACATAGTCTCCTACAGTCACTTGCACTTAGCCTTGCAAGTCTCACACAACATGGATAGAGCACTTACAACTGTTACTTGCACTTAGCACAACATCATACACATAGATCTCGTGTCCTAGCACTTATCATGGCACCTTCGATCACATAGATCAAACTCTAACACTTAGCGCACTGACTAGTCACTTACTTACTTTCTTCTTACATCACCTAGTATTCTATTTATACATTAAATAATAGGCCTAAGCATGGGTAAACCCATGGGCTGACATCCCCATACCTGTTACATAATCCCAAATCCCAAAAATCCCTAAAAAGGTGCCAAGATCGTGCGATCTCCGCTTAGAATTGCACTTCGCCTTAGACAACCTGTCGAAGTCCCAAAAATAGGTCAAACATGCCCAAGAATATCTACTTCGACTTGCGCTCTGCCTTCGACAGCCCATTGAAGTCCCAAAAATAGGTCAAACATGACCAAGAATCCTCAAAACTTGGTCAAGGGCCAACATGCCCCCAACACTCACCTGTGACTTGTCCCGAGTCACTCTGATCTGGATAATTCTACCTCAAAATCCTCAAGCTTTGCTCAAGCTACTTCGACATGTTGTTGTGCCACAACCTCTTGTTCAACGAACTCTTGGATGACTGCTTCGTTGTCAGGTCCCTCTAAGCATTGTTCTAGAAGACTAGGCGATGTAAGAAGAAAGTAAGTAAGTGATTGGTCAGTGAGCTAAGTTCTAGAGTTCAATCTATGTGATAAAAGGTGATACAAGTGTGCCATGCTAAGTGATAGGACAAGAGAGCTATGTGTATGATGTTGTGCTAAGTGCAAGTAACATTTGTTGGCATAGGGGCAGACCCGGGGTTCAACGGTACAACAACGCATCAACAAAACCCTAACTACCGGCCCTTTCAGCAACACCTGCGAAGCAGATGAAGTCTCACCCGAGGTAGAGGCAAGGGTGGTTGAAAGACTCCAATGTCTGCAACCTTAGCTGGGACACAAATATGTGATTGTAAGACCTTGACAAAGCACTTAGAAATATAGTTCATCAATGTTTAACCAGTAACTACTTCACAAATAAAAACCTACTTACAGAGCATCGCAATATTCAATCATATCTAGCATCTAGCAACACTTAGTATGATGAAACAAATCAGATCTATCAGATTCAAGCACTAAGCACATTCACACAGGTCAGATCTAGCAATTACTCTCATTATTAAGCACAAAGAAACAACATATCTACCTATCATTCATCTATATCAAAGCACTTAAGCAAGTAAATACATAAACACATCAGTGCATCGTACAAAGCATTCACAACACATGATGTACATGGTTCACCCCCACCCTGGGGCTACGTCCACCAACTCTTTGTCTTCTTTATTATCTTATCTCAATCTTCTACATGCACAGAGCCACAAAATCCTACTCCGTAGCGAACATGAGATCTGCGCACCTCGCCAGATCCTCCTTCCCCAAGTAGATCTAGGCACAGATCCTTACACAGTCTCCTACATTCACTTGCACTTAGCCTTGCAAGTATCACATAGCATGCACAAAGCACTTACAACTATTACTTGCACTTAGCAGAACATCATACACATAGCGCTCGTGTCCTAGCACTTAGCATGGCACAATTGTATCGCCTTCGATCACATAGATCGAACTACTTCCTACATCGCTTAGCCTTCTATTTATACATTACAAAATAGGCCTAAGCATGGGTAAACCCATGGGCCGACATCCCCATACCCGTTACATTATCCTGAATCCAAAAAAGGCCCTGAAAGAGGGCCGATATCCCCCGATCTACGCTTCGACTTGTGCTCCGCCTTCGACAGCCTGTCGAAGTCCCAAAAATAGGTCAAACATGACCAAGGATCTTCAAAACTTGGTCAAGGGCCAACATGCCCCCAACACTCACCTATGACTCATCTCGAGTCACTCTGATATGGATAATTCTACCTCAAAAGCCTCGAGCTGCTTCGACTTGTTGTTGTGCCATGACCTCTTGTTCAACGAACTCTTGGATGACTGCTTCGTTGATAGGTCCCTCTAAACGTTGTTTAGCTGCAGTGACGATTTGCTCCAGTTCTTCTCCTCGACCTTCGATCTCTGTGAACAGTTGGCAAGCCTCATCCTGTATAGGTTGGAGCCTCTGAGTGACTTCCATGAATCTACTCTGAATGGTGTGCACCTACTGTTGAGCAGTGTGCTGCTCTTGGGATTGCTTCATCCTTTCAACAACTGACAGAGGCTTCAACTGTGCCTATATTGTTTTTGCTTGATACTTCACCTCTTGGAGAGGTGACTCCAATGTCTTCAGTTATGGGTTTTGAGTGAGTAGCTCATAAGTCTGGGTACTGCGATCACTCAGTTGTTTAAATTCCATGGCAAGGGCCTTTATTATCTCAACTGCGCCTTGAGCGGTTGCTTCTCTTTGATCCCTCACCTCCTGCGGGGTGCTGGGCTCTGTTCAGAGCTCTAAGTCTGCTATTCTTTGTTGTAGCTGCTGGATAGCTTCTGTGAGCTGGTCTACTTAATGTGCAACTTGATATTCTGCATTTATCTCTAAGCCTGTCACAGAGCAAAGTGCTCTATTGACTGCTTCTTTCACTTCGAGTTTCTCTGCGAGCAACTGTTCTTTTTCCTGCTGAATCTGTGCTTTCTCCTTTTCAAACTTTGTTTGGAGAGCAACCTTCTCTTGTTCTGCAAGTCAATG
>SNQJ01S0029545.1:63391-77936 GCA_010110895.2 Picea sitchensis | reverse complement strand
CTTCGATAGCCCTCTTTAGCTGGAGATAATATGTGTGAAAAACTGCGTTCGACTGCCACAATTTTCCCATATCGCTCGAGTACCAGAGCGTGGTGAAATTCGCAGCAAGCGACTCGAACAACTCAATGTCCGGGAAGGTCACACCTTCCGGCATTTCCCAAGCAGTAACCGTGATGAGGATCAGAAGCCAGCTAAAGTGGAACTCATAGCCTCAATCCTGTGCTTCACGACAATCTAATTCCAGTTGATTAACTAGGTACTTCACACAATTCATCTGTAGGCCTTCCACGCATTTCCCTGCAAGGTCCACAACGAACCCTGTGACCTACCTGGGTCTGTTCTTTCTCACAAGCTTTCCTGCGATTAATTGGCATGCTAGGCACATTGTGCCATTCTAGATGGAAGCTACCTTGTAGCCTCACGTCCCCTTCTCAACATCGCCGTAGGTATCTTTGATCTTCTGTGCTAGGGTGTGATCTGTAGCCTTTTCTAGATAGAAGTCCTGTGGGTCGGGTCCTTGCATACTCAATCCGGTGATCCTATGGATCAACGTCAGATCGAATGTGATACGACGGTCTAGCCATAAGTAGCCTCCATGGTAACATGAAAGTAGGAGGTTGACACATGCGTTAACTTCCTGGTGCCTTCCAAAGTGTGGGATTTTAATTACATTCAACATGGTGGACTGTGCGAGGTTCATCGCCCACGACTGGGGGATTATTTTCAAGTTCTTCCCCTTCATCCTGGTCAAGTATTTATATGGGGTGAGCATACTATGGTTCTTGCGATCTCTTAGGTTGAAGTCACTGAACTTCAACATTGTGATCTTGTCTTGCTATGCTCAAACTGCGCGTATCCTCTTCGGGAGGTACGCAATAACCATGGTGTACTCGAAATCTCTTGGCACGCTATCATGACTCACCGCACCGGCCAGGGGCGAGATGTAGTCAAGTAAGATGGTCGGGATTAGCTTCACATTTTCTAGGTCATCTCTGTGCTTGGTTATCTTTTCTGTGATGACTCGGGATGGCCCGGATCTGCGAGCGGTCGACGGAGAGGCTTGCACTCCTCTCATTGATGACGCTTGTGCATCCACATACATTAATCTTTCAGTCATGAGGTCGATGAGTACCTCCTTCATAGACTCTCCGACTGCGCTAAGTAATTCAGACATACACGCTCGTGGTTGAATATCTCGGGTTGGAAGAGCAACTACTCAACGCAATGGGGTGGATGGTGATAGCGCGATGATCAATGTGTGAAATCAAATAATCTGCAGGATCAAATAATCATGGTTGAAAAAAGTGTTCTCAGTGCAAGGCTCGACGAAATAAGTAGATAACTAGGTAACAAATCTCTCCAACGGGTGAGAAGCCTTCATTAACTCAGTTCTGTCCGTTACGACGCGGTCCCAACGGTCTGGTGGCGGGCTTTCTGATCATAAATTCCTTTCTACTCATTCATGGCGTCAGTCTAACGGTTATGTTGTTTCCAACGGCTAAATTGCTTCGCCATGGCGAAGTGCCATGTGGCGTTATTCTGATATCTCGACGAAGTTCCAGCTTTGCAAATTTTCCTTCTGCGAATCTTCCTCTAAAACCTTCTGTAACTTTTCGATCTTTGATCTCTTCTTACTTAATTTTCTAGCCTTCTTTCCAGTGAGCTTTGTTTCGAAGTTCCTCTTTCCATTTTGATTCTTGTCTTCTTTTGGCATAGTAACTTCGCGTTGTTGAAATTCTTTCCTAGGATGCATGGGTAATACTTCTTCTTTGGCTAGGGCAGGTGCTTCAGTCTTCTGTGAGTCTTCTTGTTATCTTCCAACTTCGACATCCAATTTTTTGGTACTAAACAACTTCGATCTGTTCTCCTATTCTTCAATCAAGTGTGCTATCCTTCTTGTCATGAATTATTTCAACTCTTGCTTCTTCTGCTCTAAGGCTTCTTCTTCTTTTATTTTGGCTTGATCCCTTTCAATCTAGGGTTTTCCTAGTAGCATAGAAAACGGGGTGTTTCTCTCAATAGATTTAACAACCTCAAAATATTCCTCTGTCGAAGCTCCATGAGCACTCATAGATGTCTGGGTGAGTCTTCCACATAGGGTTATCAATTTTCCTTTAAATAATCCTATTCCTCCTAATGAAGGAATCCTAACAGGCTTTTCTAAAGCTTCCCAAGTTCTTTATGTCATGATATACACCCGTGTTTCTTCATCCAGAACATAGTCAATGTCAAAGTCTCATATTCTTGGTTCTATGCACTCTTTTTCTTTAAAAATCTCTGACAATTTAATATTTCGGTGGTCATTTAGGGTTTCTTTGATTTGTAGCAATACAATCTCTGATTCTTTCTAGGGTTCTGCCATGGTCTCAGTTGCTTGACCTTTCTCATGCTCTTCTTGTCTCATATTCATTCTTTCAAGCTTAGCAATCATTCTAGGGCAATCTAAAACTTCATGGTCCATAGATTTACAACAAAGACAACTGGATCTTTTACCAGGGCATTCCTTAGCAAGATGTCCCAGTCTTCTGCAACCGTAACAAAGAGTCAATCCTCATTTTCTCTTAAATTATCCCCAACCTTTCCTGTACTGTGCACTAGGATCATGGTAGTTAACCTGCAATAAATTCTTTCTAGGGTCCTGCATCCATTTGTTAGTCCAAATATTCTTTCTATGTGTAGGAATAACATATCTTTCACTACTTCTATCCGATCTACTCAAATCAAACTTTCTTTCATCTAGTTGTGCCCTACTTTTCAAGCTAGGACAAAATTTATCAAACATACCTAGATCCATATTCTTGAAACAAAAATTTCCACTTATCTTACCTTCAGCAGAGCAGAAAGCTTCCAGATCTAAATTTTTTCACTATTCTTACCTTTATCAAAGCATAAGACTTCCAGATCTTACCTCTTTTCTTCGGATTTGACTTCGCTTCTTAGCACAAAGCTTCACAGATTAAGTAGAATATTGCACACTAGGGAAATAGTTCTACGCACAAAGCTTTCACAGTTTCAAGACAGATCTTCACACAAAGCTTCTTCTTCCTCAGTTCCCAGTAATCACAATTTCAGGTCTCGACAACGGAACCATTTGTTGGCACAGGGGCAGACCTGGGGTTCAACGCTACAACAATGCACAAACAAAACCCTAACTACCGACCCTTTCGGCAGCACCTGCGAAGTAGATGAAGTCTCACCCAAGGTAGAGGCAGGGGTGGTTGCAGGACTCTAGTGTCTGCAACCTTAGCTGGGACACAAATCCGTGATTGTAACACCTTGACAAAGCACTTAGCAATATAGTTCATCAATGTTTAACCAATATCTACTTCGCAGATAAAACCCTACTTACAGAGCATCGCAACATTCAACCAGATCTAGCATCCAACATCACTTAGCATGACAAAAAAAATCAGATCTAGCAGATTCAAGCACTAAGCACATTCACACAGGTCAGATCTAGCAATTACTCTCATTATTAAGCACAAAGAAACGAAAGATCTACCTATCATTCATCTATATCAAAGCACTTAAGTAAGTAAATACATAAACACATCAATGCATCGCACAAAGCATTCACAACATAGGATGTACGTGGTTCACCCCCATGCTAGGGCTATGTCCACCAACTCTTTGTCTTCTTTATTAGCTTCTCTCAATCAGTTACATGCACAGAGCCACAAAATCCTACTCCGTAAAGGACAAGAGATTTGCGCACCTCGCCAGATCCTCCTTCCCCGAGTAGATCTAGGCACAGAGCCTTACNCCACCAACTCTTTGTCTTCTTTATTAGCTTCTCTCAATCAGTTACATGCACAGAGCCACAAAATCCTACTCCGTAAAGGACAAGAGATTTGCGCACCTCGCCAGATCCTCCTTCCCCGAGTAGATCTAGGCACAGAGCCTTACATAGTCTTCTATAGTCACTTGCACTTATCCTTGCAAGTCTCACACAACATGCACAGAGCACTTACAATTGTTACTTTCACTTAGCACAACATCATACACATAGCTCTTGTGTCCTAACACTTAGCATGGCACCTTCGATCACATAGATCGAACTCTAGCACTTAGCGCACTGACCAGTCACTTACTTACTTTCTTCTTACATCGCCTAGTCTTCTATTTATACATTACAAAATAGGCCTAAGCATGGGTAAACCCATGGGCCGACATCCCCATACCCGTTACATAATCCCAAATCCAAAAAATCCCTAAAAAGGGGCCAAGATCCTGCGATCTCCGCTTCGAATTGCACTCCGCCTTCGACAACCTGTCAAAGTCCCAAAAATAGGTCAAACATGACCAAGAATCCTCAAAACTTGGTCAAGGGACAACACTTGTTTTCCAAGACGGACCATCGACCACACTATCATTACTTGAGGAATCCTCTCCTCACATAGTAAAATTCTAGTTTCAAACTTTAAAGTTCCTAGAGTATTTTTGGACCACCTAGCTCCAAGATCTTAATCCAACCTAAATGTGCATGTTTTTTTAAGAAAATCTTCAAGCCCTCTATTCATTACATCCTTTTGCATATTGATGTTGATGTAGAGGTCACAAGCGAGTGACTCTTTAAAAGACAATTTGATTATATATTGGACCAAGGGGTTAATTTTAAAGGTTGCTTACTTATTGTGGTAATGTTTGTGTGGAAATTGTCAGCTGTGAGATGGTTGAACTTTGAAAGATCGTGGTAAAGGAAACAAAGGAAATGACAAGTGATATGAAACAAATGAAAAAATTCTTCTTTTATCAATTCTAATTCTTTTAAACTTGGTGCAATTTAATCAAATAAACAACATAATGGTAGTCAATAATTCAAGAAAAAATTAACATGCAATGAAACACCCTCCAAGCAAGCTACACAAAGGCCTAAAAAGTATCATTTTCAGTCGAATGTGGGGGATATAGAGAACATAGAGTTTCACATGCACAAATTGTACATTATGAAGCTTAGAATTGCACATCCGTCGAAACTCAGGGGTGCACAACTACACCGAAACAAATTAGAAAAGCGTGCAATTTTTCATGGAGAGAAAAAGACACAAATTTGAAAAAGATGGTCTCTCAATTTTGGGCTTGGGCAAGCTGACAATCTACACTATTCTAATGACTATTAGAAAATGCTAGAAAATAGAAAATTGTCCTAAATCCAACAAAGGATGAGATTAAATCTCTCAAACCAGGTATGGTCACCACTTCGATGTAAGAAATTTGGTGCATAAGGTGACCAAATGACCCTCAGAAGTGGGATGGATCCACTGAGGTAGACAAAAGTAATTTCAATTAATAAACTACTTCAATCGAAGTTGTCCCCAAGCATGCAAATTCATCAAATGAATGTAAAACTTAGGAGGAAATGAGAGTGAACCTTTGAGGAAGACCCTCACATAATTGGTCTTCAAATGGAGAAATAATAACAGGATTATAAGTGGAGAATCAACTTCACAATGAACCTACACACAAGACATAAAGAGAAAAAATTCTATTAGTTCTTGACAATGGTCAGTCTTCCAAACAATTACCTAAAAAATGCAATGAAAAAACATGCAAACCATTTGACAAGGTGGAGGGGGGGGGGTTGAATGAAAGCTTTGTACAATCACTAATATTAAACTAAAAACAAGAAGGAATGTTGCATCTTAAGGAGTGATGGAGATGAGATCCAATGCTCTCTCTTAGGGAGGCTTTATCCTCTTTTAGGAAGCTTCCTAATTTTGGAGTGATTTTTGTAATGTGTGCCTTTATGAGATCAAATGAGGGGAATATTGGGTGTTATAACCACAACAAATCTCAAAATAGGGATTGAAGCAATTGAACTTCACAATTCTTTGAGGAATTCTTGTTGTATAAATATACACAAATTGAGCTTGAAGCATAACATAAGTATTTGAAGGCAAATGGAGTTTGAATGTCAAATCCTTACCCATGTAACCACATCTACACCCTGAATGGATATGTACCCCTCAATTGAATGAAGTGATTCAACTTATATGGGTGGTCTTTAACCACAAAATCCCCCGAAGTGACCATTTCACTAAATGAGCCACAAAGCTTGAGGAAATTTTGCGAGCAATTATGTGCTTCACAAAGGATTAAAAGTTCAAATGCACACCTCATGCAAGGGAGAGGTGTACATTTCTTGAAATGGTGAAAGTGGAAGTTTAGTTCTACTTTTAATGTTCAAGTGGCCTAGCGTCCATGTTTTTTTAGCTTATAACTACATCGATAACTTATTTGTGATGCATTTTGTACAAAGAATTTAACTGCCACAAGTAAATGAAAGTGGCGTAATAATAGTTGTGGTCAACAATGGTCTTCTGGTTAATAGGTTGGGTCCAACCTAAAATATCATAATGAGCCACCACTAGTTGTTGACTTGATTATTTAGTGTTTATGCTTGGGTGCAATGCTCTATGAGTTTTCTTTATTTGAATCCTTATTTATTTTGTGCTTATTTGTAGTTGCACTTACACATATTATATGTTTTGGTATAAGCCAACACTTTTTAAGTTTTATTTATATTTTGATGGTGCGTGTGGAGGATGCATGTATGGCCAACATTTTTTTAATAAAATCTCTATAAATATTGTTTTATTAATATTCAAATGAATATTTTGTGTCRAAAAAAAAGGTCGTATTTGCTTTAAAAATGGGCTTTTCCTATCTTTYAGTTTTTGTATTTATAATTTTTTTCAATAGTTTAGGATACAAAAGGTTGTTTTCCTTAAAACCAATGAGAAAATTTTACATGCATAATGATTATTCTATTGTGTAGAAATGTACTTATAATTATAGTAAATKTTTTCATAAGTTAATTTTTYCAACTAAGCATGAAAAAATATTGGAAGACCTTAGTTRCTCAACCCTCCCATGGTTGCTTGAATATCTTATAATTTCATTTTTTCAACTAAGCATGAATATATATTGGAAGACCCTAGTTTCTCAACCCTCCCATGCTTTGTCGTTTCTCCCTGCTTACTTCACTTGACCCCCCTAGCCATGGATTTGGGTGGCAGAATGTCTTCTGGCTTCCTACCCTTCTTTGTTGAGGCTCTTGCCTTTTAAAACTCAGTTTCCACCCATTGCAAAATCTCTCACAAATCATCATTCGTGAATAAAGTAACCTCTACATTAGATGTTAAGTTGTTTCCATCTATTCACACCTTAAAATTTTGGCCTTGGTCATGCATGCCTTAATTGACTAATTTTCTAGTTTATGACCTTTGATTAAGGCCATGGATCAATGGGTTCATAAGAATTGGATGACCTAGAGACAAGGTAAGCTCTCATACTTTTTTTTGGTGGGAAATATTTAACATTCATGTTTGAAATCAAGGACAACAAAGATCTCATCTTCATAAATGGTCCTTAATTCATGGGCCCGAGAGGAATGTATTTGAACCACTAGACTTTGGATTTCAATCCTAAGGTATTTGTGCCTTCACTGGTTTCTATGGTTGCCTCTTCATTACTAGAATGACAAATCCCTTAAAGTAATAAATAATTCTTTGGGGAGATATATTGATAAATGTGATCCAAAAGCTAGTATTTTCTCTTGTTGTAGACCATGTGTCGGAGTGGATCTATAGAAAGGGATTTCTGAAGCCATCAACATTTCTCTAGATAAGTAGACACATCTATGGAAACTTGACTATGAAAAACTTCCTTTTAAGTGCAAGGCTTGTCATGAATATGATCACTTCACCAAGGATTGTAAGGCACCATCCTCCCCTGAGAACTATGATCCCCCCCCCCTGAGAAATCTGATCAATGGCAATGGGTTAGGAAAGTTTTTGGTTGAAAGTATCCAACCCATTCTAATTCCATTACTCATAAAGGAAAACATCATGTTGGTTCCAATAGGTTTTTCTAACCTCTTAGCTCTAGATTCAATACTCCCATTGTCGAGTGTACCTTTTCCTCCTTTTCCCTACCCTTCCATCTCCCATATCTCTCCTTCCCTCCCACTACCAATTGTATCAAATTATTCTCTAATATGCCCTCCCCTTGTCCCGTCCCCTGATTCTTAGCCTCATATCTCCATTGCCTCACCTTGAACCTTTCCTTCTGCTTCTTGTTTTGCTCCACTAATTATGCATCTCTCTCATAGTAAAGTCGTGAGATGGAAAAAAAACCCTGCAATAACTGGAGGAGGAAGTTTATGAAGTAGAAAGAACCCAATAGAAAAAAGTATAGAAATCTAACAATGAAATTAGGAAGCAAAAAATAGGACAAGGATTTGGGATCCCAATCAACATTGGAGACCACCTTTGGTAGTGGTGTGAAAAATCCAATTAATAAACAATGAAAGTGTTATCCTGGAATTGCAAGGGAATGGGCAGTGATGCAAAGCAAGAAGCAATGAGAGACATGATTAGATAATAATGCCGAAGCATGATTCTCCTCTAATAAAGCAAAGTAGAATATAATCACATGTTGGAACTAGCAAGTAAGTGTAGTGAAGGAACAATAGTAAGTGCACATGGCACCTCTAGAGGCATATGCTTATTATGGCATCACTTATCCATATGCTCTCCTCAAAATTATGTCTCCTAGAATTAGGTATACACTTTACAAACTCTTAAATATTTAAGAAATAATCAAATTTAGATATTCAATATCTACGTCCTGATACGCTTCATAGAAAAGCAAGAATGTTGGGTCTCTTCAAGAGATTTTGGAGGTTCTCTTACAATCTCAAATAATATATTGGTCGGTGATTTAAATATGGTTCTCTTTTGAATGAGAAATGAGAGGGCTCCTTCATAAAGTATCCCCTCGGAGAAGTTGTACATGACTTGCTAGTGGATTCAGATCTATATGACCCTTAGAGAAAAAAAAGGAAATCTCGGCTAATAAAATAAATATTTGGACCCAAACTTATTATAGAGAGGTTGGATTAATTTCTTCTTCAAAGCTCCTTCATCTTAGAAAATATCCATATAGTCTCATATATCCTCCCATGTCAGGAAAATGATCATGAGCCCATTATGATTAATCTACAAGCATAGATAAAGCATGGGTCAATTTCATTCATATTTAATCCTCTTTGGCTTCATGACCCATGTTCCATGGTGATCATTGAAGAGGCAAGGAGGCTCCCAATCGAGGATCCCCATCCTTCATGTAGGAAGAACAATTAGAGAAACTACACAAATGCTAAAGGCATGGGAAAAACTTACCTATGTCTCACCTTCCAAGGAGAGGGAGGATCTACAACACCATTTAGAAGATCTTTGGTTAGAAATGGAGGATTAATAAATTACTTCAGCTCTGCAACCTAAGGAGAGAGACGTAGTCAAGAAGTTGGAAAAACCATTTCACAAAGAAGAATAACACTGGAGGCTAAAATCAAGAAGCTTATGGTTAAAAGTAGGTGATATAAACACAAGCTTCTTCCACAAACAATCTCACACCTGACAATTACGAAACCATGTCTAAGAAATCACCCTTGAAAATGGAGAGTGAATCACCTATTTTAAAGACCTTCAACAAGCAACACATGGGCTTTATAAAAATCTTCACATCAAGGAAGACCTAGCTTTGGATGGATCCATTAGGGAGCTACTCCAAGATATTTTGAGATTAATCATTGCRTAAGACAATTGAGCCCTATCCCAACTAATAGAGGAGGAGAAAGTCATCTAAATAATATGGGATCTCAGCCTAGATAATGCGCCAGRGTCAGATGAGTTCASTATATGCTTTTGTAGAGCCTATTGGCATATGCTTAAATTCAACCTCTGCAGAATGCTAAACGWATCTTGCTCAAAATCAAAGTCAAGTGGCGGGATTAATTCATCCTTTTTGGCACTAATTCTTAAGAAGAATAACACAACCTCTTTTTCCAAGTTCAGGGCCATATCTCTCTACAATGTCTCTTATAAAATTTTGACAAAAATATTGGCCATCATGTTAAGTAATGTATTTCCCAAATGCATATTAGAGAATAAAGGGGGTTTTGTAAGACAAAGACAGATCTAGTCCAAGAGGAAATTTATTTTAGCTAACTAAGAATGAGAAAAGAATGGTTATTAAAATCAATGTGTCAGATGCATTTTACATAGTGCAACATTCCTTCATTTTCAAAGTTTTAAAGAAATTTTGATTTTCATAAAAATTTATCAATCATAGCTTAAATTAGCCACCCATGGACAACACCTTCTATGAATGGTAGATTTAATTCATTATTTTAGAGTAAGTGGGGTCTAAATAGGGTTTCCCCCTCTATCCCATGTTGTATATCCTAATGGAAGACACATCGGGGAGAAAATGGAGATGGAGTCGGTATCCAGGAATCTGATGGGTATAATAATTATTAGAGGAGTGAAGGTGATCAATCATTCTCAATTTTCCGATGACACTTTCTTGTTAGGAGGAGTGTCTATGATGATTTCCCAATGGCTCAAGGGAGTGTTGTATTCTTATCTAGATGCATCATTGGGGGAAGATTAGGATATTTTTTTGGATCATGGTGCATCTCAATCCTATCACAAGTCATAATTTGAATAACAAAGACAACAAAGGCCTATCTAAATGTCCTCTATGTCACTCTATCAAAGAGGCATCCAAACGTTTGTTTCTCAAATGCAACTTCACTTGTTAGGTATGGAAAATCATGTTTGAAGAGTTAGGAAAACCTATTCCAATTTCATAATACTAGAAACATATTATGTCGATTTGGTAGGATTCATACCTTGGAAACTTGGCCAATAAAAATATCCTACAAAGAGCCTCATTTTTCATGCCAAAATTCCTCTCTTGGAAGTTATGGTTTGCCCAAAATCACTCTATATTTCACAAGAACTGCTCACCCCTTGGGGAGTAGCTAATAAAGCATGGGGGATCCTACATAAAAATGTAAGATCCAATTGAACAAGCAAGGTATTTATTGAAAACTATGAAGTTGATGAGGAAATCTAACTCAAAGCTATAATTTATGCACAACAAGTAATTTCCAAGTTCTACATTAGAAAAGCAACTCAGACTCATAAATGACAACTCTAGTTTGGGGAGTGTAAATTCTAGATGTAGACAATAGCTAGAAAATAATACATTTTATTATTTAACGAAGCCTCAAAGGGAAACCGAGGGGTGGAAGGAGTGTTGGGGGGGGGTGGGGGGTTATTATGTATGACCCTGATAGACAAAAGGAAACATAGTGTGCTTTGTGCTTGAGGAATGCATCCAATAATGAGGTGAGGATCTAACGATGTACCATGTCCTAATCATTCTAATGCAAAAATGTGTAACCTAGGTCAAAGTAATCGGGGACTCCATGATTTTCATTCAATTGTTATTTCACTAAATCCCTCTTCATAACTTTAGGTTATCTTTCCTCACATGGATAGTAATAACTCTGAGACACCTATTTGAATCAAACTCCGATTACCAAGTCGTAAGAGTGCAAATGATAGGGGTTGATTCCCATGCCAATGAAGGGGAAAAAATGAATGAAGGCTTCATGATGGTAAATGGGGGGCCCCATTCCTCTCCCCCCTCCCATGACTTTATTATCATTGTGAATGGTGGATCCAAATGCCAAGAAGTGTTCTCTTGTGCATCATTAAAGAGATGGGAAGTTATTAATCTCACAGTGCATGTTACTACATATAGCTCGTTCAACAACGTGTGAATATTTGATTAGTACGATGGGTTTGTGAAAGTATGTATGCGGTTTTAATATTTGGTTAGTTTTGTGTTATGTACCAAATCCTTAATAAACATAGTAAAATACAATGTACATAAGGTGTGAATGTGGAGCACAACTCCCAAAAACATAATAGAGATGGGTTACACAACAACTCCTTAAATATGAGGAGAACCTCCTCCAAAGAACCACAATACATTCATATATCCCAAACATATCTCCCCCCTAATAAGGACGATATTTTCCTCTACATATACTTATTCTCATTCATTGCACATGAGGGAACTTTATTAGCCCGACCATTATTACATATATATTTAACCCCATATATGCCCCCTTGGGGTCATATCATAGTACCCTCCTTAAAAAAAAATGTACTTAAATCTTTGCATTTAAGGGCTTTACATGTGATGAAACCAAGTAATAGGATTTCTTTATATTCTTGCTCTCTTGTTGCCACTAATGGCGATCCATCCATCCAAATTCAATTATTATTTTTCTTAATCCTTGATAACTAGTTGTTGCATAATTTTATTTCCTTTCATTCCATGCATTGTTGTTGTAAGTTCTCCAATTTGTTGTGGTTGTTGATCTCTAATAATATCTTATCGAATAATGGTTCTTTAATGCCATGTTCCATGAGAACCTTTTATTTCTCCATCTTCTTCCTTGGTAACAATGATACCAATCTTCTTTTCTTTCTTGACAATTTTCATGGTAATGAGGGTGTCAATATGGTTTTACTTTTAATGGTTTTCAATCACTCTGCGCACCCATATCATCAATCTTCTTTTCAAAGACAATGACATTCTCTATCCTTTCTGCTTGGTATTTGATTATGCCGGCTTTTGAGATAATATCATCATATTTGAATTCTACATCCTCAAGCCGCAACTCAACTTCTTCATGTATTTTATGGCAACCTTCTAGAATCTTGTCTTCCTTATTTTTCTTAATCTCAATGGTGATATCCTCTAACAAATGTGCATGTCCTCCTTCAATTCTAGATTGCATTTCTAATTTTACCTTATCAAATTTAAGGGTTTCTTTAACCTTCTTGCAAATTTCCTCTTCAAGTCTTTTGGTAGTTTTATCTTCCACTTTTAGGTAGTATAATCCTCATTGTTCTCTTATTCAAACCCTTGTAGACATTTTTTCACAGTCTTAGTTATGCTTAGGCAGAATTTTGATTTATTTATCTTTCTTTTCCAACTTTCTCCTTGACTCATCATTTCCCCGCTTTCCTTTGCCAATCTTTTCTTGTTTTAATTATTAAACCTCCTTCATGAGCAATTCATTAAGGGCTTGTTTTGATTCTGGTTTATGCATGTCACAATGGATTCCCTCCTTTGATCCTTTGACTAACATTTTATCCATCACTCACATTTGGGTTAGACTTCCAAATATGCTCCCACACTTTTGGGGTCTACCCTCTCTTAGAGCCATTTGTAATGCTCTAGGAAGGTTCTAATGTAGACGCCCTGAGACAAACATTTACAACATATGTTCATATGTAGAAATATGTGTGGAAATGGATTTCAATGAAGGGATTCCAACAACAAAAAAAATCAACAGGTGAAAACTACTCATGGACTCAAAAGTTGTAGTATGACAAAATATCTTTACATTGTAGAGCCTGTTTTGAAGCATGACATATTGCATCACAATGCCCTAAAGTTTAAATGAAGGCTAGAAAGCACCAACATAAATCAACCTGGAGGAATGGCTCCAAGAAGGAACATCAACATATTTACAAGGAAGATTCACCTTATTCAAATCCCCCCAAGGAAGGGACCAAAGATATTTCCTTAAAAATTAGTGAAACATCACCACAAAAAGACTCTTCGACACATCATTTTGATCTAGAGAAAAATAAGGATACCCCCTCGAAGGAAGAGCCTCTATTTCAGTAAGAATCGGTCCAACAAGTCTTGGTAGAAGAGAACTCTACTCTTCAGAATGTAGAGCCCCCTATCGCAAGTGGGCAGATCAGGATGAATAAGAAGAGACATAGGAACAATTAGAACCCATGTATCCAGATAAACTAATAAATGTAGGAACAAAAGGGATCTCATCATTGACAAAGGAGGTTTGGGAAATAGTAGGAAAGAATAAAAAGTCCTCTTCAATAGCACAACCAATGGTAACAAGAAGTCGGGCCCACAATCCAATGTAGTTATGCAAATTTTTTGTCTTTTATTATGTCAACAATTAGTTAGAATTGATTCATATAGAAAATATCAGGATGAATTTTTGTGGACATAGGAAACTTATGTATTTGGAAAACTGTTGGGTATATGTTATATTCTATGCAAAATTGATCCCATGTATTGTACACTAATATGGAAGAAAAGGGGGTCTGGGTGGTCTTTGTCGATGGTTTTCTAATTCTGGTTAAGAAATTAGGGTTGTTGACTAATCCAGGTCAACGGATTAGGGGTTTGGATGTCGCGCGATCCTATATGTATATTGTATTGTAAACAACGAAGAAGATTATGAATATAATATTTGAGGTGCGACTCTAAATAGGTTGTTGGTTTTCACGGTTTGGGTTTCTAGGGTAAAAATATCCGTGTAATGTGTGTGTGTGTGTGCCAATGCATCTTTTCTGTTTTATTAAGAATCGATTTCCAATAATTAATTGTACAAGGTTAAAATCTACGCAAACAAGGATTTGAAAATTTTGCTTGAAACCAAAGTCAACAATATGTATATCTAGTGTTGTCAGCTTTGTCATAGCCACTTTTTGATAAAATATATATTCTACTCTATTTCATCTTCCAAGGGCTTTTGAATCTCCAAAATCGAAGCTGCCAATCAAAAGTTATGTCGGTTTTAATTTAACATACTTTTTAAAACCTTGATTTGGGGATTTTCCTGTAGACGAACCTT
>SNQJ01S0029545.1:18857-63381 GCA_010110895.2 Picea sitchensis | reverse complement strand
GAGTACACAATTTTACCCTATAATATCCCAGTCTGTCTTCTTAATGCCATGGGTCTCACAAAATTCTGATGTGAAAAGAAAAAGCTATGATAATTTTCCAAAAAATTGCTAACTTTGGGACCTTTCAAGAGAACAAACTTGTGTGGTAGGCCATGTTATAGCATGATTTGTACTTATGCAAAGCCCAACACAAGACCCCAAATCTTGTGTAACTATGGAAGATCCTACCACTGTCACCTTAGTAATAACTTCCCTCGTTTTATTGATGGAAGAGATCCACCACAAGGGAGGCTTTCCTAGAGACCTCGAGGGATTAAAGTAACAAGTATAGTAGCAAAGCTTACCGCCCCCTCTCTTGATCACTGAAGGATTGGTCTAGGTCAATGTAGTAGAAGAGTTATGAAGTTGTTCGAGTACCTACTCAGAACAAGAACACTTTACAACATACATATGATTATTTCCAAGTCCAAACATGCAATTAATACTTCTTTAAGACGCTAGACAAGATAAGTTGCAATGGTTGTTATAAATTTGTAGCAGTAAACAATGATATGACAACAATAAATGATTTATAACAACAACAACAATTAGTGCTTAGAAATGCAACAATTGGCCATGAAAACTTAGCATGCATGCAATAGAAGATTGTTCAATTGTTTAAGGCAATTCTTGAATAAGTTAGGCCACCTTTACAAGAGTGTATGTAACAAATCAGAGTTTTATCAGATGGTTGTAGCAAAATTTTGTAACAACAATAAATTAGCCAATGATTTTATCAATGTTAGTGTTAGTTAGGTTAGTAGAATGCTCAAGAGAGTTGAGAGGATGAGTTTTTCAAACAATTCACTATGAGAATACTTTAAAACTAGTGCCTTTTAAGGGTTATGGCATCTTATAACAACAAATGCAAGTAAGTTTGAAACTTTATCTAGTTGCAACCAAGAGGTAGGATTCAAACCCTAAGGTGAAAGCACATTTGGGCCTTAAGATTTGAATCTCGAGGAGAAGGATTTCTAGGGTGAAAGGACATTTGGGCCCTAGAAATCATTCCTCACTTCTTGTAGCTTCAACTAGGTTAAAATCAAAAGTCTAGGAATAAAATCCTAAAGTGCTAGCACTTTAGGGCTTTAGGGTTCTAACCCTAGCAAGGACTCTTTCACAAATTTTGGACAAAAATCACCTCATGAGAGGAAAAAACACTTATGTTCTTCTCTTAGGGTTTCACCAAGCAGGATGTCTAGCATGAAATAACAAATTTACCATGAAACATAAATAGCATAAGAATAAATTGTAGAAAATTCACTTACATCATTTAAGAAACCATGAAATAAAACCCTAATTGCGGAAATTCCCATCCAAAATCAACAAAACCATCCACAAGTGACCTTCCAAGCATAGTGCGTAAGAGAAGAAGAGAAAGTAACCCTCGGAGGGTGAAAGTTTTAGAAGTGTTCTCACAAATGGTGAGAAGTTATGATGATAAAATGAAAATAGGGTTTGCATTTTTTATATGAGGCGACCCTAACATAATTTTTCAACAACATAAAACAAGTGGGGTCAACCCCTTAATTTACCTCTAACATAATGCCAAAATACAAATATACATCATAAAATCCTAAAAAGGGTGACATCATGCTCCAAATGTGTGACATCAAGCTAGGATAGGGTGACATCGTGCCTCCAAAGGCAAACATTGGGCCTCCAAAGGCCAAGTAGCATGCTCCAAGGGTGAATAAGTGTGAATTTATGTGTCTCCTCACCCCAATCCATGCCAATAATCTCTGGAACGAAACCATCCGCCAAACCCTAGCCAAGAAGATGACGTCAAAGGCTAGAGGGTGACGTCAAGGGCTTCCAAAAGGTCACGTCCAAGGTTGAGAGGGATGAAATGATGTCTATGAGTGATGTACAAAGGCATGTTGTTGGAACTTCCTCTATCCTATGTGCACAAAATCCCTGGGGTTCTCTATCCATCCCATGGGATTCCAACCCATATGTGTGGCACAATGACCATAACTGCTCAAATCAATCCCATATGTCCATCCTCCAAGGTTATGAGAATGTGAGAGCCATTGTCTAAGGGTGTAAGGGTGGTGAGTCAATGGATGACTAACTTCTATCCATCACACATGCCAAAGTCCTGTAATAAAGGCACAATTTTCTAGGTACAAGCCTAGGACGTCCCTCAAGAACCATGTTAGGACCATCCAAAATTAGCCAAAGTATAAAACATGGTTAGCCAAATTTCATAAGAAAAATTAGTCCTTAAAATATACAAAGTAAGCTACAACTTAAGATATAATCCAGGTAAGATAATCCACCTTAGTATCCCCATCAAGAATCAGATCGACCCAAAACCCCATGTGAGTTACCTAGCTTAAGTATGGGAGGGCCTTCTTCCAACCCTATTAGGTGTGCCACCTAAACAATAAATAAAATAACCCAGGTAGAGGGATAGGTCCCAAGAGTGATAAGGGAAAGTAAAAACCCACCAAGAGTAAGTGTGAAAATGATATGGTTTAGGCATTACTTCATGGCTTATGGTGTTAATCCATCTCTATGAGTGCCTTTTAGGAGGGTGCACTTGCTCTTGACTTACCCCATATTTGTGTGCCACCTTTTTCCAAACCCCTTTTTGCCTTTTTGTAGTTCATGCTTTCATTTACATTTGAAAATTTGTGGGTCCTCTTTTGCATAGGATTTCAGGCTATAGGGTTACTTTTTTGGGACTGGGGCGAGCAACAAAAGAGTAGAGCTCAAGTTGGACCGGATTTTGGTGGTCCTACTTTGCTATGTTCACTTTATTTTCTAGCATCATTTTCTTATTCTTTAATAGTAGCTCTGAAACAACCTCTGGGAATTCATCCCCTCTTCTCATGAGAGAATGGACCATAGCCGAAGTTTAGTATAATATGAGAGGATCCAAGATGGAAATTATTAAGTATGGTCGGGAGAGGAACGTTACCCTTGGGAGAGCCCCATAGTACTACCCCTTTTCCCTAGGTGGTGACAACACAGGACTAAGGCACATATGTTGACCACCAAGGTGAAACAAAGGAACAAACACAATTTCTGAAACCAGTGATCCATTATCCGAATTCAACCAAAGATCTTGATCCACATGCCCGAAAAAATAAGTACAACACTTCGCATGAAAGAAGGACTAACATACCTCATGGTGACCATATCTTACCATCTCTCATACTCTAGGTTGCTTGAATGTGATGAGCCTTGGTTGATCCGTGTTGGGAGGCAAATAAGAGGGGCTACTGTGTTGCCATCTGTGGACATGTTGATCATCATCATCATGGTGTAGATCATGTTCTCCATTGCAGGCCCTGATACATGAAATCCTCTAGTTACCACTAGGCATGGGGGGTGGGTAACATCTTGCTCCAACATGGTGGCATGTGCTCACCGTAGAGTGCATGAGAACCTCAACATATATATTTGTCCAAGACATGCAATCCTACACCCACTTCAATGACAACACACTTTAGAAGTATCTGTTGGTGGATGTGATCCACCAACTGTCAGTGATAAATCCAAAACCATGTTGAAAAGAATTTTTCCTTAGCTACAAAATGGAAAGAAAAAATGTTCAGTGATTAAATGCAACTTCCTAACATGTATTCGTTATGTACAAATAGAAATGAAACATATAAAAATATGAAACACTACACGAGCATGGATGCATGATGAAAATGCCCTACCTGACCTACAATAATCAATGTTAGTTGAAATGTTAGGTATAATCATATGACCAATGAAACTATTCTAGCATTGTATCAAAATTTCTAGCCATGTTCTTCATCATAAACCAAAACAAGTATAAGTCAAGCACCAAAAGATCATGAGTTAGATCAATCATTATATCATATCCAATCATAAAATCTAACTCATGGAGGTGGGAGGGAGGGACAAAATTATGCCAAGTCACATCCCCATGAGAATGCCCAATCCTTCTCTGAATAAGGTTGTGACAGGTTGAAGACTCGTAAGACTGACTCAAATACCCCAAAGGTTGACTACCCTAGACCTCATCACTCCCCAAGGCCTGAAAATGGAGGAACAAGAACATGGAGGATGACTATAATTACTCGAGGAGAGGCTGAAAAAATGGGATGTCAAATTTCTTATTAAATCATCCAACCTACCCTTGAGTTAAAAGAATTTTTTTTTTCCCCAGAGAGAACTTGGGATAAGGAACATTTTTCCCAGTTGCATCCTCAGTGGCATAGTGAGATGAAGGAAAAGAGGAAGGATGATAAATCTCATCACAAAATTCCTGCTTCGAGAAAATCATAACCTCACCTTCATCAAAGTTAGAGCACACAGGTGGTTGAAAATATTCTTCATAGAATAAATCCAAGTGCTCAAAAGAATAAGTATCAAACTCCCCAACATACAATCAGAAATCATCATGAGAATGTTGCACTAAGTCATCCTTGGGTGGTTGGAACAAATATGTAATTATGTCATCTTCTTGTTGCCAAACATATGAACCAGTAGCAATCGCATATGGTTTTTCTAACGACAAATGATGACTCTGTGTTTTGGCTATTTTTCCATTGCCCAAATCCCTTTTTGCACATGGAGATTATACATTCTATGCTTTTATTAGCTCTTTTTTGAAGGTGTTATCAGGTTTTATACATCAATTTTCCATGGGTCAACATAAGGTATGAGTAATCTTTACTTGTGATGATTTTATGATGGTTTATATTCAATTGAGTGAGTACAATCTATTAATATTTCTCGTTTTCTTGAAATAGATCAAAAATGTGATCCAACCCTCAATCCGACCCTCGATCTGGCCCTCGATCTGGCCCTCAATCCAGCCCTTGATCCAACCCTCAATCTGGCCCTCAATCTGACCCTCGATCCGACCCTTGAAGTGCAGTGCAGTTGGAGGTTGGCATATCGGCAGGCTCTCCTTGGTGAATCCAACACATGGGTTTTGTACATGCTCAAGCTCTCTAACTATGGAACTCATCACATTTGGTTTCGAGCAGTTGCGTCGGCCTCTATTTTGAGCGCACGAGGTTGTTGGGAAGATGTTGTATGTTGTTAAGATTTAATTCATTTCTGTTTTAGGAGAGTGTCGACCCCTTCAATGGTCGACCTCTCAGCTATGTTACAAACTTTATAAGTATTGGGAGTCTCTCGGGATGAAAAAACATGATTTTTATATATACAACCATTATTTTGAATTACTCTGTAAAAACTCAGTTATGATGTTAATACAAATGATATGCTAAGTTTGTGGCTGCATATTACATTGGAGTAGTGCCACAACTATCTAGGGGGGCCATCAGTGGTTTGGGTAGCTTGTTTATATTGATGTACATTTATATTTTTGCGTCTAACTCTCATTACTTACTAATTTATGAGTTGCTTGCTGAAGTTGTATTACTGTGTATATATCTTTATATAATTTGCAGGTTGCTCCCTAGAGTTGTATGTTTATTACATGGTACTCACAATTGTTCATATTTAATTGTCCATACGCTGCCATCTAACATCTTTTCATGCAGGTTGTGTTTTACTAATGAGTATATGCTCATAGCTATCTAACTGTGTAATTACATACACGCTTTCTCTTCTTTCTTTATAAACTGTAGGATACTCTGCGGGTTATTTAGGCAATGTATGTAACAACAACTTATGTTTCATTTATGTTTTTTAATTACTTCTTGTAGGTCTGTATAGTTATTAACTTTATATATAACATTTCCAGCATCAGAGTGATAGGATAGGAGATGATTTCAAATCTCTTTGTACAAGGTTTATAGACTGTATTAATTCCAAGAATATGCATTGACATCTTCACAATGGAAAATATCTCCATAGACTGTCTTATTCATACTCTGCATTTCTCTGTAGAAGTTAGCATCGAATTGATTCCACTTGAAATATCAGTAGTGATTAGATGCCATCGTGACATAATTCGCCACCGTAGACATAACCATTACATTTGAATATCGTCACAACACTCTTTGCTTTCAGTTAGGCAGATTAGTGTAAGGATAGGGTTTATTTCTTGTAAGATAAGAGTAATTGTGAGTTTTTGAAGATATGGTTTAAGAATAGAGTTCACTTTGAAGAATTGATTTTGAAGGATTGCTTACTTATTCAAGGACCGCTTTCTCATTCAAAGAGTTGCTTGCTTAGATTAATAACCTCGCCGTTCATAGTTATAGATTGCTTTTGGAAAGTTGTTCATTTAGATTAATAAGCTCATTGTTTGTAGTTAAAGATTGCTTTGTACATCTAAAATAAAGTATACTATTCAAATGGATTTTAGCTTGTTTAGAGTCTTTTAAATCATCTTTTAAAATATAAGTGTAGAATGAAATAGAGTGTTGATCCTTAGTGTAAATCATTCCCTTGACTAGTTTATCTTTCATTAGTTTTCCTTTCTACCTTGACTCATACTGTGTTACAAATCTAAGTCTACTTACCCTGATCGATAATTTAATTGAGGGAAATTAAGACATATAGTTTACCCATCAACAACAATTGAAAATGACCTTCAATATCATAAATGGTATCTCTATTAAATCCATAACAAGTCACATTCCATTTACATCTCCCAACACGTATAAACTCATCAATATTGTCAGTCACATAATCACTTTCATTATAGCATGAAGGGACTAGTGTGTCCAAGGGTTCATCTAGCACTTCTTCACTTTTTGAATCATTGAATATGGAAGCATCAAAGTCTAGAAAAGAGTATAACTTACCACATTCTCTTCTTCATGTGTAGGAGGAATAGAAGCTTGGATGACTTCATCAAATGGAGGAGAAAATATCGATGCTTCATCTTCATGAGGAGCCTTTTCATGGATTAGGTCTTCAACAAGGTGTGTTTGATCAAAGTGTTCTTCTTAGGCGTATTCACAAGGCAACTCATGTTCATGTATTTGGTATTCTTCCTCATAACCCACCTCTTCAAGTTCTTGTTCTTCAATCAAATCATTGTTTTCTTTAATGGAAACATGAGGTAATTCTTTCTCCTGTTTGAGGGGTTGGTAACCCTCTTTGTAAAATTATTCCTTGGGTTCTTTCCTTGGACATGTGCAATATTCTTTGTCCAAGGCGTGCTCAAGATATGGAGGTTCTTTGCTAATAACTTCTTCATCGTTTGGTAGAGGAACTTATCAATATTTGCATCTTCTTATGAATCATCCCATTCTTCCTTGCTACTTTCAACTCCAATATATTGGATAAAACCTATGGTTGGTCATTTTTCTCTCATATGCTGGCACATAATGTCTTCACTCAGAAATATGCCTTAGCGATCTCTTCCTCTTCTAAAACTTCGAGACATCGTTCATATTTCTCTAATCTAAGGTCATGCTCTTCTCGTGTTAGTGCACATAGCTCAATTATTAAGCGCACATCCTTGCATTGATCAACCAGTTGCTCTCATATTTTCTTATCTTAGTTAACACTTTCTTTCAACCTTTGGGAGAAGTATTCACATTATTTTGGTTCTTCATCCTCAACATGCAGATCAATCATCTATGTATTGTTTCTATGAGGGTGAATACTCCCAATGTCGTTTTCTTCTCATGCATGGTGTGCTTCCCTAAGGTTTCTTATAAAACATTCGGGAATAAATTTTCCTTTTTAAGGGTTGTTGTTAGTTCTTGAAGAGTGTCCTCATAGGTCTGAGATTGTGAGTTCCCATACTCAATAAATTTGCTAGTGATATATGTGAGAGAATATATGGTTTTCAGATTGCAACTATCTTTGATCCAATCCCAGATATCAAATGATAGGGAGACTACAAAATGTTGTATCTGTACATATTCACATTCTCCCATACCCTATATGTATTTTAAGAACTTCACAACATGAATAACAACCAATCCTTCAAATTTTGGAAATTTCTTTGACCATTTGTCCTTATATTTGTTTGGGTATCCAGATATCCTTTCAAAATCAATACAAGGAAACCATTCCTGGAAAGCCATAATTCCATTACTTGGGAAACAAACAACTCAAAATGTACCCAGTGGAGTCGCCAAATGATGTTTCTAGGATCATCAAAGGGAAGTGAGGGAGCTACCCTCAGTGGAGTCGCTAGGTAAACTTGCTAGATAAGGGCTTCAGGAGAAGTTTACCAAATATGTATGATTGAGGAGGATGACCCAATTCTCCCCGACAATGATGCCAACATGTTATCACAAGATTTGTACTTATGCAAATCCCAACACAAGACCCCAAATATTGCGTTAGTATGGAAGATCCTACCACCGTCACCTTAGCAAGAACTTCCCTCATTTTTGTGGTGGAAGAGGTCCACCACAAGGGAGGATTCCCTGGTGACCTCAAGGTATCAAAGTAGCAATTATAATAGCCCAAGACTATTTCCCCCTCTCTTGATCACCAAAATATTGGTCTAGGTCAAGGTAGTGGAAGGGGTATGAAGTTATTTGAGTACCTACATGAAACATGAACACTTTACAACATATATATGATTATTTCCAGGTCCAAACATGGAATTAATACCTCATTAAGATGATAGAAAATACAAGTTGCAATGGTTGTTATAAATTTGTAGCAGTAAACAATGATATGACAACAATAAATGATTTATACTGCAACAACATTTAGTGCTCATAAATGCAACAATTGACCATGAAAAATTAGCATGCATCAAGTAGAATATTGTACAATTGTTTAAGGCAATTTCTGAATAAGTTAGGCCACCTTTACAATAGTTTATGCAACAAATAAGAGTGTTATCAGATGGTTGTAGCAAAATTTTGTAACAAAAACAAATTATCCAATGAATTTGTCAATGTTAGTGTTAGCTAGGTTAGTAGAATGCTTAAGAGAGTTGAGAGGATGAGTATGTCAAACAATTCACTATGAGAATGCTTTAAAACCAATGCCTTTTAAGGGTTATGGAGTCTTGTAACAAGAAATGCAACTAAGCTTGAACCTTGATCTAGTTGCAACCAAGAGGTCGGATTGAAACCCTAAGGTGCAAGCACATTTGGGCCTTAAGCTTTGAATAYCGAGGAGAAGGATTTCTAGGGTGCAAGCACATTTGGGCCCTAGAAATCGTTCCTCCCTTCTTGTAGCTTCAACTAGGTCAAATTCAAAATTCTAGGGCTAAAATCCTAAAGTGCTAGCACTTTAGGGATTTAAGGTTCTAACCCTAGCAAGGACTCTTTCACAAATTTTGGACAAAAATCACCTTGTGAGAGGAAGAAGCACTTATGTTCCTCTCTTAGGGTTTCACCAAGCAAGATGTTTAACATAAAATATAAAATTTACCGTGAAACATCAATAGCATAAGAATAAATTGCAGAAAATTCACTTACTTCATCCAATAAACCATGAGATAAAACCCTAATTGCATAAATTCCCATCCAAAATCATCAAAACCATCCACAAGTGACCTTCCAAGCATAGCGCATATGAGGCAAGAAGTGAACTTTTAGAAGTGTTCTCACAAATGGTGAGAAGTTATGATGATAAAATGAAAATAGGGTTTGCATTTTTTATATGAGGCAACCCTAACATAATTTGTCCACATAATCTGTCAACAACATAAAATATGTGGAGCTGGCCCTTTAATTTACCTCTAAAATAATGCCAAAATACAAATATACATCATAAAACCCTAAAAAGGGTGACATCATGCTCCAAATGTGTGACGTCAAGCTAGGATAGGGTGACGTCATGCTTCCAGAAGCAAACATTGGGCCTCCAAAGGCCAAGTGGCATGCTCCAAGGGTGAATGAGTTTGAATTGATGTGTCTCCTCACCCCAAGCATGCCAATCATCTCCAGAAAAAAACCATGCACCAAACCCTAGCTAAGAAGATGATGTCAAAGGTTAACGTGTGATGTCAAGGGCCTCTAAATGCCACGTCTAGGGATGAGAGGGTTGTAATGATCTATCTAAGTGATGTACAAAGGCCCTTTGTTGGACTGTCCTCTATCCTCTATGCAAAAAATCCATAGGGTGCTCTACCCAACCTATGGGCTTCCAACTCATATGTGTGACACAATGACCAGAACTGCTCAAACCATGCCCATATGTCCATTGTATAAGGTTCCGAGAATGTGTGAGCCATTGCCTGAGGGTAGTGATTCACGGGCTGACCCACTTCTCTCTATCACACATGCCAAAGTCCTATAATAAAGGAACAACATCCTGAGTACAAGCCTAGGACGTCCCTCAAGAACTATGTTAGGGCTATCCAAAACAATCCAAAGTATAAAACATGGTTAGCCAAAGTTCATAACAACCATTTTCCCTTAAAACATACAAAGTAAGTTGCAACTTAGGATACAACCATGTAAGACAATTCACCTCAGTATCCCCTTCAAGCATCACACCGAACCAATACCCCATGTGAGTTACCTAGTTTAAGTATGGGAGGGCCTTAATATGAATCTATTAGGTGTACCACCTAGACATGAAATACAATAACCCAAGTAGAGGAATATGTCCCGAGAGTGACAAGGGAAAGTAAAAACCAACCAAGAGTAAGTGTGAAAATGATATGGCTTGGGGCTTACTTCATGGCTTATGGGGTTAATCCATCTCTATGATCACCTTTGTGGAGGGTGTACTTGCTCTTGAGTTACTCCATATTTGCATGCCACCTTTTTCCAAACCCCTTTTTGCATTTTTCTAGTGCATGCTTTCATTTACATTTGCAAATTAGTGGGTCCCATTTTGTACAGGGTTTCTAGCTATAACATTACTTTTTTGGGACCAGAGCGAGCACTGAAAGAGTAGAGATCAAGTTGTACTGAATTTTGGTGGTCTTTATTTTCTATGCTCACTTTATTTTCTAGCATCATTTTCTTATTCTTTAATAGCAGCTGCAAAACAACCTATGGGCCTTCATCCCCTCTTCTCATGAGAGAATGGACCATAGTCGAAGTTTAGTATAATATGAGAGTATCTAGGATGGAAAGTGTTAAGTATCATTGGGAGTGGAACATTACACTTGGGAGGCCCCCCCAGTATTAACCCTTTTCCCTGGGTGGTGAAAACATGAGACTAGGGCACAAACGCTGACCACTAAGGTGAAACAAGGGAACTGACACAATTTCCCAAACTAATGATCCATTATCTGTATTCAACCAAAGATATTCATCTACATGCACGACACATTCAATACAACACTTTGAATGAAATAAGGACTAGCATAAATCATGATGACAATATATTACCATCTCCCATACTCTGGGTTGCTTTAATGTGATGAGCCTTGGTTGATCCGTGTTGGGAGGAAAATAAGGGGGTCTGTTGGGTTGCCATCTATGGACATGTTGATCATCATCATCATGGTGTATATATTGCTCTCCATTGCGGGTCTTGAGACATTATCTCCTCTAGTTACCCCTAGGCATGGGGGGGGGAGGTGTAACAGACCACACATCCATCTATGTATATCCGAGTCCAAAATTTAGCCCTAAAATACTATGGTATGCCTTCATTCCAATTTCACTAGTATCACTAAATTAGGATCTCACAATCTAAATATATGATTATTTTACCCAAACCACTTGTTTAATCCTAGTTTGAGTGTTAGATGGAATCCCTATCTTTCATAGGCTTTAACTCTAAAAATATAGTGAACTAGTTTATGAAATTTTTACCCTATTTACTTTTCCAGGTTGTTTGTTCACCTTTAAATTTTCACTCGCTAAATAATATACATTTTCTTTTAGAGTGAAAATGGTAAGGTGAGTCGTTTGAAGGAGCCCATACCTGGGATCATCCACTCAAATACCAAATGTTATGTAATAAATCCTTAAAATAAAAAAATAAACCAAAGCATACACAAAGTATGCCAAATGTGGGTGTGATCACAAGTTCGAAATAGATAATAGAGATTAGTTACAAAATAGCTCCCTATATAATAGGAGAACCTCCTCCAAATAACATCATACATTAATATATCCAAATCATCTCTTCCCCTAATGATGACTATATTGAGCTCTATATATACCTATTCACATTCATAGAACATGTGGGGCATTTATTAAATTGACCCTTCTTGCATATACAATTACTGTTGAAACATTGAGTTGGTTGTCATTGATGTCAACCCTTGAAGCAAGTCTGGTAGCCCCAACAATATGGTCATGAAACCCATAGTTGATCAAGGAATAAAGACATGAATGTGAGTGTATTTTCATGTAAGACTATCATAGATCGATAGTACATGTCATGCCATTTCCGGTTATATATGGTATGCCACGTAGTTACTCACGGTTAAGGAGATATGGCTTTGTGAAGTTGGATGATCCCCAAAGAATAATCTAGAAGCTCCTACAAGGTCAACAAAGAAGTCAATTGTTCTAGAATCCCCTAGAAGGTCATAAAGAAATTTGTTCAGTCAAAATGGTTGCAACAAGAAACTAATTATGGGTAAATTCGTTGCAACAAGAAGTTAATTAAGGAAAGTAGTTGCAACAAAGAATTTATGATTTGACTAATTAAGGAAAAGTTAGTTGCAACAAGAAAGTGGGTTAGCCCTAGAATATGAAGAATGGGTAAAACAATTACAAGGTAGCCCCTAAATCAAGGCAATTGGTAAGTATAAATAAGAGATCAAGAGACTCCCATTTGCACCTAATTGAGCACATTGAATATCTATGTTGCAAAGTGTTATGCGCAGGTACTATTGGCAAATCTGAAGCAGTGAGTTTGAGGCAACGAAGTTCAGTGAAGAGAGAAGTTGCAGGGGCCGAAGGGATGAAGTTGAGATTACTATTATAGGGTTTTCCTGAATCTATCTGCGAGTTACAGAGAAGGAAGAGTGTGGACATCCGCGAGTTGCAGTGAAGGAAGAGCGTGAAAATCTGCAGGGTTCAGTGAAGGAAAACACAGACTCTCGGAGAAGCAAACAAATCCGCATGTTGCAGAGGCATCAAGGTGCGGATATCCGTGAGCCACATTGGGACAAAACACGAACATCTGTGAGCTTATAGAGCATAGGGCACATATTTTTTGAGAAAACTAAAGCTTTAAGATCCAATCCATCAGGTCAGCTACAGGTTGAGAGGTTGTGGCAACGACAATAACAGGTTGTGGCAATAATAGTGACATATCGATAATAGGTTGATTGATTCATTGGTAGTGACAGGTTGTATACATTTATATTTCTGGGTGGTTGGATGGGGAAAGGAAAGGGGGTTGTAGCCTCCTTCCAGTTGGCGCTGGAGAATTGGGGAGTTGGAGCTTCCTTTAGGTTAGAGCTTGAAAACTAGGGGGTTGGAGCCGCCTTCAAGTCGTAGCTGGAAAATAAGGAAGTTGGTGCTTACAACATTACAACATACATTTAACCCCATATATACCCCCCTCAATATTCCAACAATTACAACATTACATATACATTTAACCCCATATATACCCCCCTTTGGGTCATATCATTCTGGAATGGCATATTGTTAGTAAGCTTGCCCTTACTCTTAGCCTTTGTAGCATTGTTGCAAAGGTTTTCATAGGAGGTGTACCCCCCAGGAAAGATTTGTCCTGGTTTTCGTGGTGTTTTCCTGATGATTTTTTGTATAGTATGGGATTGGAGCAYTCTCTTCTCCCTTAAAATCAYGAGACATTATCAATGTCGACACAAACATTGTGGCCTATGTGAGATCATGGAAAAATCARGTGTTAAGTCACTGATCAATAAATTCGTTAGTATCGAGGAGAATATCAATCATCAAATCAMTTTATGTCTAGAACATATTGTGAACACCAGATTACATAACTACAAATGCATACCAAKAAAACACATTTTAYGTAAAGAAATCAGACCAAGTTGATCTTAAGTAACTACTAAGTGTCTAAATATCCTAAAATAGCATTTGTAAATTCATGATGCCAAGAATTTCATATTCATACATCTGCTTCCATTCAATTTGATTCGATATTTGCCCCCATTGATTCCTTCTTGTCTTTGGCTCTCAGTTTCTTCACTTTCCAATCTATCCAACATACTCATGAAATTACATTATCTGTGAATTCAATAGTTTACAAGGTTTAAAGAGAGGGAGGGCAAGGGTAGCATGAATCGTCCCTATTGTTATGAAAGAAACTTCAAAGTCTTTCATGTCTTTGAGTTCCTTTGAAAACTAGAAACATGGAAGATAATTGTGATTTTTATCATACTCTTATGAGTTAGGGTTGGGCCATATTTGATACAATTGGATTAATGACTCCATTCCATGTAATCAAAATAATTGTTCGAAATCATCTTGACATTTAAGGATTTCTTCTTTATTTTCAATAGTCTTGAAATCAATTTAGAATCTTTAGTCATATTTTTAAAGGTTTTTGTTCTCATTTCACTATCATTTTCATTAAATTAAATATTTCCCCATTCTTTTATAAATATTTAATTTTCTCTACATCAATTTGTAGTTTCTTTCACGAGGTTTAGACAAATTTTTACAATCGTTCACTTTAAAATGCAACGTGCCATCAAAACTGCCTTACATAGACATGGTGACATTTCTTTCAAAACCAACAACTTGATACTGCCTATTAAACCGACTTACATAGACACAATGCCGTTTCTTTCAAAATCAATGACTCAATGCTCGATAATAGGGTGTTTCCACACAAGTCAAACACCTTCAACAATCACTCACAAAAACATATCTAAGATCAATATACCAATGTAATACGTGGTTAAAACCCTTAAATATAGAAACAATCCATGGCCCCAACCAACATGACCACATGAGGGAATATATTAAATCAAAAGGAATTCTTTTTTACATATGAGTTTCTCACAATCAATCATCGCCAAATAACCCTCCATGCTTTAAATAAATATCTTAGACCAATTTGGAGTTAATTCATGGATCAATATAGATGTTAGTATAAAGGAGAATATGGATCATTGGATCACTTTATGCCTTGAACATATTGTGGCCATCATATTAGATAACTAAAAATGCATACCAATGCATACTAAGGAAATACACTTTACCTAAAGACACATTAGACCAAGTTGATCTTAACTAACTCCTAAGTGTCTAAATATCCTAACACCTTCCCTTAAGAATAACTTAGGATATGACTGAAAGATTTACAAAGGTGACACAATAGGAGAATGGAGGCATTGGAGCTTAGGACCTTCCCTTAATGCCAACTTTCTGAACTCCTAACATAGTTTTAAGTTTGGAAACTTTGCTTATGTAAGAGATTTTGTGAAAAAATCTGCAACTTGATCATTTGTAGGGAAAAATAACACTTCGAGAACATGATCTTGAATAAGATGTCTAATTAAGTGCATGTGTAACTCAATGTGTTTTTTGCATTCATGTTGAATAAGATATTTGGCACTTTGATTGACATGCCAAAGTGTGGTTGGATGCTACTATTGGAATCCAAACTCTAAAAGGATCTATCGAAGCCACATGGCTTCTTGATTTGTATTTATCATTGCTTGAAACTTTGTTTCTGCTAAATAAATGACAAGAGCTTGTTGCTTCTTACAATCCCAAATGATAGGTCTAGAACCAAGATTGAAAACATAACCTGCAGTAGAATTTGATCATCAATGTTACCGACCTAATCAGAATCAATGAAACTAACCAACAGAGGATACCTTGCTAAACTATAATGTATACCAAACTCCAAATATACTTAAGTTTCCTTTTTTATGCTTTCCAATGGCTCTCATGGGGTGTTTCCATATACTGGGAAACAAGACCAACAATAAAGGAAATATTGGGATGGGTATGAGTCAAATACAAAATACCACCAACTAACTAACGTACAAGGTGGCATCTACTTCGACTGTAGAATAAGTGGCGAAAAATTTGACTCCAAACTAGAAGGGAGACGAGGCTGGTTTGCAATATTCCATATGAAAGAAACAAACAAGGTCACATGCATACTTAGATTGGGAAAGGGAAATTCCTTCCTTGGTATGCAATACTTAGAGACCAAGGAAACAATGCAAATATCCCAAGTCTATCATCTCAAATTTATTCTCAAGACTGGATTTCACATGGTTTAAAATCTTGGGATCTCTACCAGTGAGAATAAGGTCAATAAAATAAAGAACAAGTATTATGAGATGGTTACCTACTTTATTGGCATAGACATTAGGGTCAAAATGATATGTAGAAAAGTCCATGTCAAGAAAAAAGTTATCCATTTTAGCATATCAAACTCAAGGAGCTTACCTAAGACCATAGAGAGTTTTCTTAAGTCTACAAACAAAGATGGAGTCATTATAAACATAGCCAGGGCATTGTTTCATGTAAATTTCTTCTTCCAAATCCTCGTTCCAGAAGGTGGACTTGAAATCTATCTAATGAACCTCCCATGTAAAGCCTACCTATTTCGGGACTCAAAATAATTAAATATTTTCTACAATCTCCTACTGAAATGACTGAAATTTAGTTTAGAATTTCTTTCATGATTTTCTTATACTTTGAATAAACCAGTAATAAAAAGTAACAACATAATAATGATAACAACGTAATATTATCAGCATTAACAACATAATAATGATAACAACATCATAATACATACCTCCACCTGTAGGTTGGTTATCTAGTCCCTTTTCTATCTTATCCCGTTCTTGTTCTTGCCCAGACTGAATATTAACCTCCCAGCCAACTAGGAACGACCTCTCCGGCTCCCTAGCTCCAGGAATCCTTGCGGTTTCCTGGCCCCTGAGCCCAAAATTCCTAGCAACAACAGTGCCCTGTGAGAGCTCCCCAAAACCATTCCTCCAATTTCTTTCTCCTCCTCTCCCTTTTAGAAATTCAGAAATCCTCAAACATAAATAAGATCCCTCTTCCCAGTCCTCCCCTTCTTCCTTATCCTCCTCTCTCAAATCCCCCTCATTAATTCCCAACAACCTTATCCCCCCATTAATTACCAACAACCTTACCCCCCCATTAATTTCCCAATAGTCATATCCCCCCATTAATTACTTCACCCACCTTTTAATAATAAAATAATAAAAGACTCATTAATATATTTTAATAATTAATTAAATTTAAATTAAAAACTATGATAAAATTAATCAATTTGGGTTGTTACATCCCATTTATGTGGGGTGGCAAGGGATAAAACAAGGCATATGGAGTTCATTTTTGGCTACGATGGAAAAGGCTTTGTTATAGTCAATCCCTTCAACTTGAGAAATCACCAGGAAACTAATCGAGCCTTATGTATTTCAAAACTTCCATTTGATGCATATGAGGTTCTATACACCCATTTATATCTACCAAGTTTCATTCCTTTCAGAACGGGTACAAGATCCCAAGTATCATTCACCATTAAGAAATGATATTCTTCATTCATTTTTGTGTCCCCATTTGAATGGCCTTAAGCTTCGACAAATGTTTTTGGATCACGAGTCTTTGAAACTTGAGCCAAAAGAGACGGGAATCACTAGAATTGTGAATGTGTATGACGTTGATATGCAAGATCACCAACTGTTTCTCATGTTGTACATACCTATCTATGAAGCAATTGTGTTGGTGCAAGTTCATGTTCAATGGACCAAACTAGAGGAAAGTGAGCAAGAGAAGGTGTATTTTCATCCTTATTGTCTTCATGTGAAGAAGCAACCAAAATAGGGTCACTAACAAAAAAAATGGGAATAGATGATGGCATAGACATCGAAGATGGCTCGTAGGCCAAAGATGGCACAATCTCCAAATTTGGCTCATGGGATTAGAGACCTTCATCAAAATTAACATCTCTCCTAATAATTTCATTGGAATGAGATTGAAGAAGTTTGTAACCTTTTACATCTTCAAAATATCCAACAAAAATGCTCTTCTCACTTTTAGGTTGTAATGCTGACATTTTCTCATCATGAATGTGAGTTGTGCTTCACTACCAAACACACGAAAGTGGCTTATATTTGGTTTAATTTTACCTCACGTTTCTTCTAGTGTTATATTTTTTAAAGCCTTTGTGGGAGTGTGATTAACTATGTAATTGGAACAATTAATGGTTTATGCCCAAAAATGAGGACTTARTCCCTTAGATTGGATCATGTATTTTGTCATTTCCTTTAATGTGTGATTCTTTCTCTTAGCAACACCATTTTCATGTGGTGCATATGGAACATTATGTTGCATCTGGATGCCCTTTGCAGTGCAGTAAGTTGTAAATTGGTTGTTAACATATTCACCTCCATTGTTTGTTCTTAACTTCTACAATTGATGTCCATATTGTTTTTCTACAAGGGCCTTGCAGGCTAAGAACATGTCAAAAATTCATTGATAAGTTTTAATAAATAAACCCAATTAATTTCATAGAAGTCATCAATGAAAGTTAAGAAGTAATCGAACCCAGAGAAAGAAGGAGAAGGAAGCAGATGACTCGATCACTATGGACAAGATCCAAGTGGGTCAAGGCACGCAAAGAGACACATTTGTCAAAAATGTCCCAATGATGATTGCCGAGAACACAATCGGCACAAACACCATCTATGCAAGAAGTGAGAGGAAGACTAATCACCATATTCTGATTATATAGTTGTTGCAATCAAAGATAATTTAAATGACCAAATCACTAATGCCAAAGCTTGATCAATTCATCACTATGAGCAACAAAAACTAATGGAAAATATTATGACCAAAAATTGTCAAATATATACAACCTGATAATACCATCAACAATTCCAATTGTTAGGCCATGCTTAGAATATTTTAAATCCTTGATTACAACTTAGTGAGGTGGAAACTTTATTGTTTTACCTTCACCTGAATGAGCGATTTGATATACAGATAGAAAATTGCAGGAGAGACTTCGAACATATAACACATCATTAAAATGACCATCATGTAGTTGAATTATTTCAAACACTACAACACTAAGAGATCTATCAAACCAACAAATATTTGTTTGCTTTTATATTCATTAAGAGTAGGAAAAATTGTTTTATCCTTAGCCATATGACAAGATGCTCCAAAATCAATAAGCCACTCATTAGAAGAAGAAGTAGATGTTGCATTGAAGGAAGAACTAGAAGCAGAAATTGCATGTCCATGGGAAGAAGAGTTAGAAGAACAAGAATCAAGATTGATGTTGTGCTTATTCATTGTTGCCTCTAAGGCTTCCATGTTTTTAAAACATTTAGACTCCAGATGAYCATCTCACCCACAAAAATTACAATGTCTGTGACGACCCCAAGTCGTTACGTCTACGAATAGCGAAGTACAATAGGGAAATTTTTCTTTTTCTTTTCTTTTAAACAAATAAGATATTAACAACATCACCTAATGCACTAAGGTGACACATGATCAAAATATAAACAACTCTACATATCATTGCGGAACGAGATTACAATGTCTCATAGTCTTCTTACTTTTTGATTTAATTCCTTTGTCACCATTGGGAGTAGAAGCTCATTGAGAGAGTTTAGGACACTTGTTTTGTTTTTTGTCTCGAGGATGTTGCTTATTCAAATGATTGGATTTATCCTTCTATTATTCCATTGAGGCTTTTCAGATTTATGTATAGTTTTGATCACTCAGAGATGCAAGAACTCATCTTGCTCTTTGATTAAAGAATCACAAAAAGCTTCAAGAGTGGGTGTCTTGTAAGCAATCGATAGAGCTTCTTTGGTGGTGTAAAAATTAGATACAAAAATAGAATATGCACTACTAAGCTCAACAAAAATAGTATATATCCATTGGTTATTCTTCTTGTGTATGTTACATTCTTCAAGTAAAAGCCTAAGTGTTTTGAACTTAGATAGATAATCTTCAATGAAAGAGAAATCACTAGGATTTAAATAAATTAATTTGTTTTCAAGTTGTTGGGCTCGAATCTCAACGTGTTTACCAAATATGGTTTTTGGATTTGTCAACTCCTTGAAGGTGAAACCATAAATCATTAGAGATGGACATCCTGATTAGTCCATGTGCTTTGTCATTTTTAATATCCAGTAAAGTCCACATCCTCCATACAAGATTTCCATGAGAAGTAGTTTGAACTGGCAAACATAAGATCATTTGGACTAGCCATATTAAAATATGTAGGTGAGATAGGTTCAAAACTAGAAATTGACTATCTAGATGGAAAGCTTTTGAAAAAATAGACAATTTAAAAAAATGGTATTGAAAACGAACTTTGTATGTCAAAATTATGCCCTTCTAAGAAATGCATAAAATGTAACAAAAGTGCCACGTGACACGTAGAGGTTGGCCAACATGGTCATGGGCGCACAATGAAGTTGCTTAGTAAAAAAAAATCCCCTTCTTTCTCTAACTTTTCCTATAAGCTCACTTTAACAAATAAGTTACTTTTACAATAAGTGACCCATTTTTATAAAATAAGTGAGAATGATTTTTACAATGAAACTACTTTATAAATTAAAGTTCTATGTATTAAAAACTTTAAAAAGAAACTAAAATTACATTATAATGATTCATTTTTATAATTTAAGTTAAATGCACTTTACAATTAAGTTATGCGATAACTTAAAATTGCATCATTTTTTTAAAGAACTCAATGAAAAAAAAACTTGAACTTAAAACCTTTTATTTAATAAAGTAATATTCAACCAAGTGAAATAATGCAAAAAATACAACAAATTTTATGAAGTAGAAGATGGGCCTTCTTTTTTTTCTTTCTCTCTTTGCCTCGAAGTGCATGCTTACCCCCCAAAACCTTTATTTTTGCCTACAAAGAGATTCAACACAACAACACATAAAAACTAGCAAAATTTTGAAAAAACAAATCTAAAACTTGATAGTATCAGGGTTACGTCTCAGTTATTCTACATAGAAAATACAAGTTTTCCCTCTATTTTTGATTTGTTGAGATTGCATAAAGTGTAGAGAAAAGAGCATACGCAGAAAATAAAACATTTTTCACTCTATTTTTGGTTTGTCGAGATCGCATAAGGCACACGACAAAGAGCATGTGCAAACTGGAAATGTAGCAAATCATAGATATAAAAATAAAATATATTAACACGATATAAAAATAAAATTTAACAATAGTAATATAATTATATACCTCGAGATTTGATAAAAATGGAGGTTATTGGGCAAACAAAAACCTTTTCGAGTGAAACGAACAATGTTTCCAATTGAAAGCAGTGATATGGACGCAATGAAATGACTTTCTCAACCAAGGAATATTTAAAAATATTAGAAATAGGAGTCCTTTGATGCATGCAGTGACATAGGTTCAGTATCTCGATCAACAATGGGAGAAAGTATTCATATAGTCTTTGATACTATGTTCAATAAATAGTGTGTTTCCACACAACTTGAACCACCTTAAGCAATCAATCTAAAAAACAAATCAAGGATCACTACATGAGTGCATGTTTGACAACACAAGTATTATAATAGAGGACGAGCACCTTCGGTAACCACTCACACAACTAGATCAAAGATCAACACACCAATGTTTTGATGTGGTAAAACCCCTATGGGGAAACATCCACGACCCTAGTCAACATGACCCCTTGGAGCAATTTATTAATGCAAAAAAAATATTAAAGAGAGATTTACAAGAGAGCTTCTCACAATCGATCGTTGGAAAATGACCTTCCATGCTCTTTAAATGGAGATCATGGACCAATCGGGTGCTAAGACACAGATCAATGTAGCCATTAAGATCGAGGAGAATATGATTTGTCGAATCACTCTATGTCGGGAACATATCATGACCTTCAGATTACCTAACTATGCATACTAAAGAAACACACTTTTACCTAATGACACGTTAGACCAAGTTGATCTGAACTAACTCCTAGGTGTCTAAAATATCCTAACACACCCTCTTAAGAAAAACTTGGGATAGGATTGAAGGATTTACAAATGTGACACAATGGGAGAAGGGAAGAGGCATTAGAGCCTATCCCCCCTTAATGACATCTTCCTCAACTCTTAACATAGATTGAATTTTGAAAAAAATCTCTTGTAAGAGACTTTGTGAAAATGTTCACAACTTGATCGTCTATAGGGCAGGAGAGCACTTCAATAACTCGATCATGAATGAACTTTCTGATGAAGTGCATGTGTAGCTCCATGTGTTTATTGCATTGATGCTGAATTGGATCTTTGGCGATCTTGATGGCACTTTGATTGTCGCACCAAAGGCGGGTCATATTTTGCTACTGCAATTCAAACTCTGAAAGGATCTATCAAAGCCACAAGGCTTCCCGACTTGCATTAACCATTGCTTGGTACTTTGATTTTGCTAAAGAAAGAGCAATATCCTATTGTTTCTTACATGTCCAAGTGATAGGTCTCGAGCCAAGGCTGAAAACATAACCTACAGTAGAATTTTGATCATAAGGGTCACCAACCCAATTTGAATCAATGAAACCAACCAATAGAGTCCCCCCTGAGTTGTAATGTATCTCGAACTAAACTATACCCCAAACATACTGAAGTATTCTCTTAGCTACTTTCCAATGGTTTTCATGGGGTGCTTTCATATACCAAGCAACAAGACCAATAACAAAGGAAAGATTAGGATGGGTATGAGTCAAGTATAAGAGGCTACCAACTAACCGACGGTACAAAGTGGCATCAAGTTCAGGAGAAGTACAGATGGCAGTAAGTTTGACTCCAAACTGGAAGGTATAAGGGGTTGGTTTAGACTCTTCCATGTGAAAGTGACAAAGAAGGTCACAAGTATACTTAGAATGGAAAAGAAATATTCCTTCCTTGGTTTGCAAAACTTGGAGGCCAAGAAAATAGTGCAAAACTCCTAAGTCTGTCATATCAAATTTCTTCTTAAGGTTGGTTTTCACATGGTTTAAAAGTTTTGGGTCACTGTTAGTGAGGATAAGGTCACCAACATAAAGAAAAAGGATTATGAGATGACATCCCACTTTCTTGGTATAGACATTAGGGTCAGAATGACATCTAGAAAAGTCGGTATCAAGAAGAAAACTATCAATTTTGGCATACCAAGCTCAAGGAGCTTGCTTAAGACCATAAAGAGATTTCTTAAGGAGAAAAAAAATATGGAGTCATTATGGACATAGCCAGGAGATTGGTCCATGTAGATTTATTCTTGCAAATCTCCATGCAAGAAGGCAGATTTGACATCCATCTGATGGACCTCCCATTTATATGAGGCTGCAAGGGATATAACAAGGCAAATGAAATTCATTTTGGCGACAGGGGAAAAGGTTTTATTATAGTCAATTCCTTCAACTTGGGAAAATCCTTTGGTGACTAACCGAGCCTTTTGTCTTTCAACACTTCCATTTGATGAATACTTAATTCTATGGACCCATTTACATCTAGAAAGTTTTCTTCCTTTTAGAAGAGGTACAAGATCCCAAGTATCGTTCACCATTAAAGAGCGATACTCTTCATTCATTGTTGTATCCCAATCTGGATGACCTAAAGCTTCTGCAAATGTCTCTCGATCATGATTCTCTGAAACTTAAGCCAAAAGAGAAGAGGCTCACTAGAACTATGAACGTGTTCGATGCTAATATGAAGGATCACCAGTAAGGCCACTGGTTGCTTCTCGTGTTGAACATACCCATCTAAGAAGCGGTGGTGCTACTATAGTTTCAGGTTCAATGGACTCATATGAAGGAAGGTGAGCAGGCGAAGGTGGATTTTCATCCTCATTGTCATGATCTGAAGAAGAATAAACCAAAATAGGAACAAAATAAGGCACAAACGTCGAATATGGCTCACAGGCCAAAGAAGGAAAAAACATCGAATTAAGCTCGTAGACCAAGATATTTTCATCAAATTTAACATCTCTTCTAATATTAATTTCATTACAATGAGGTTGAAGAAGTCCGTAACCTTTGACATCTTCATAATAACCAATGAATATGCACTTCTCACTTTTAGGTTGCAATGCTTTCATTTTCTCATAAGGAATGTGAGCCCATGATACACTGCCAAATACACAAAAGTGACTTACATCTCACTTAAATTTATTCCATGCTTCTTCCGGTGTTATGTTTTTAAGAGCCTTTGTGGGAGTGTGATTTACTATGTAATTTTCATAGTTAATAGATTCTTCCCAATATTTTAGACTTAATCCCTTAAGATTGGATCATACAATTAGGCATTTCTTTTAATGTGTGGTTCTTTCTCTCAACAACACCATTTTGTTGTGGTGTATATGGAACAATGTTTTGCATTTGGATGTCATGTAGTGCAATAACTTGTAATTTTATTGTTCGCATATTCACCTCTGTTATCTGTTCTTAACCTTTGAAGTTGATGTCCATATTTTTTTTCTACAAGGGCCTTGTAGGCCAAGAACTTGTCAAAAACTTTTCTCTTAAGTTTTAATAAGCAAACCCAAGTGCGTATGGAAAAGTCATCAATGAAAGTTAATAAATACTTGCACCTAGAAAAATAAGGAGAAGAAAGTGGACCACACAAGTCACCGTGAACAAGCTGCAAAGCGGTCGAGGAGTGCCAAGAGGCATGTTTGTCAAAAATGTCCCAATGATGTTTGCTGAGAACAAAATAGGCACAAACACCATCTCTGCACGAAACAAGAGGAAGTCCAATCACCATCTATTGATTACATAGTTTCTGCAATGAGCAATAGTTTAGATGACCAAACCGATCATACCAAAGTTTTCTCAATTCATCACTACAAGCAACAAAAACTTATGGAAAAGAAGATGACACAAATTTGTCAAACCTGTACAACCTGGTAATATCATCAACAATTCCAGTTGCAAGAACATGCTGAGGATTTTTTAGATCCTTGATTACAACTTGGTGAGGTGAAAACTCTACAATTTACCTTCACCTGAATGAGTGATTTGATATACGGATAGAAGGTTGCATGAAAGAATTGGAACACATAATATATCATTAAAATGACTATTATCTACCTGAACTGTTCCAACCCTGAAACACTAAGAGATATATCATCACCAACACATATTTTCTTGGTGTTACATTCATTTAGAGAAAAAAATATGGCTTTATCCTTAGGCATGTGATAAGATGCTCCAAATTCAATGAGCCACTCATCAAAAGAAGAAGTAGAAGTTGCATTGAAAGAGAAACCAGAAGCAAAAATTTCATGTACATGAGAAGAAGAAGAAGTAGAAGTTGCATTGAAATAGAAACCAGAAGCAGAAAGTGCATGTACATGAGAAGAATAAGAAGTAGAAGTTACATTGAAAGCAAAACCAGAAGCAAAAAGTGCATGTACATGAGAAGAATAAGAAGAAGTGGAATCAATAATGATGTTGTGCTTCTTCATCGTTGCTTCTAAAGCTACCATCTTTTTAAAACATTTGGACTCATCATGACCGTCTTTCCCACAAAAGTTGTAATGTTTGTTAGTCTTCTTATTTTTAGATTTTTCTCCTTTGTCACCATTAGGAGAGGAAGTTCGCTGAGAGGGTTTGGACCCTTGTTTTGCTTGTTGTTGTGGCGAGGATGTTGATTCTTGGGATTCTTGGATTTATCTTTCTATAGGGCCACTAAGGATTTGTTGGATGTACCTGCAGTGCTAATCAATCCAAGTTGCAAAATCTTATCTTGATTTCGAATTAGAGCATTAGAAAAGGACTAAAGAGAGGGTTTTTTATAAGCACTCCCTAKAGATTCTTTGGTGGCACAAAAGGAAGATAAAAAAACAAAATATGAACTACCAATCTAAGMGATAATAACATATATGCATCAATCTTTTGGTAGATCTATTTTGCATTCTATACATAAAAKTCTAAGTGTTTTGAACTTACATAATAATMTTCAATGCAAGGAAAATCATTTGGACTTAAKGTCATTAACTGATTCTCCAACTGGTGGGTTGAATAATATTATGTTTACCAAACATAGTTTCAAGCTTTTCCCAAGCATTATCAGGGTCATAACTTCCTTGAAGGTGAAACCTTAAATCAAGAGATATGGACATTCTGACTAGTCCACATGCTTTGTCATTCTTATTGGCACATTTGACTTTATTTTCATCATCAATGGGTTTTAGTTCTTTCCCCAAGGTAATCCGGTACAATCCTTTACTTCTTAATACATCCTCCATATGAGAGTTCAATGAGAAGTAGTTGGTACTGGTAAAAAAATATCACTGGGAGAATGAATATTAAAATATGAAAAAAAGAAGAAGGTGAAACTGATGGTCTTGATGGAAAGATCTCGAAAAAATAGGTTGTTTAAAAAAAAACGGCACTGGAAACAAAATTCGGATGTGAAAGTTATGCATTTTTAAAAAAACATATAAATTGTAACCAAAGAGCCACATGGCAAGTAGAAGTTGGTCCACGTAGTGATGCTCCTCCTAAGTGTGCCTATAAGCTCACTTTTAAATAAGTTACTTATGAAGTGACCCACTTTATAAAAATAAGGGGGAATCATTTTTACAATGAAGTTACTTTGTATATGAGAGTTGCATGCAAAATAACTTAAAATAAAATAAGGTTATTTAATTTTGATTCACTTTTATAACTTATGTGAAATGCACTTTACAATGAATGCATGAAAATTTTCAAAATAAATAAATAAAAGAAGTGACTTGAACTCAAAACCTCTTAATAAAGCAACTTTTAACCCAATGAGCTAGTGAAAAACATATTATGTTGTTTAGAAGGAGAATTGGGGTTGTTGTAGTTGTTGTTGTTATTGAGGGCTTTGGAGAGCGTGCTCATAAAAAACTATTTTCACACAAGAAAAAAATTTCACTTCTCGACGACAACAAGGGTTGGATCTTGGTGAGTTTACCCAAAAAATGTAAATTTTCCTCTATTTCTAATTTACCGAGACCGCACAGAGCGCACGAAAAAGAGCATACATAGATAAGAAAACCCTTTCCGTTTTTTTTTTTTTTGTCGAGATCGCACATAGCACAGGGAAAAGAGTATACACAGATTGAAAAGAGTAGCAACCGGGAAATAAAAAAACATAAAACTGAAATTTGTCTCTACAAAAATGTTAAAAAGGGCGTATTCAAGATTTATGGCTCTGGATCTTATTGAAATGGTTGTATCTTAGTGTTTACATACGGAAAAATTCCCTCCTGCAACAGGGGATAACTATCTGATAACAAGCCCCATTTAAGCAAGTTTTCGTTTGGGATGGTAGTTTCCGACCAATTTAGATGGCTCGGTTTGCCATTCAAATAGTTTGGTCTTCCAAAAGAGACTTATTTCTCCCAAGATTACGTTTTCCTAATTTATTTTAATAAAAAATAAAACTGACAAACTATTCATATCTCAAAAATGAGAGCAAGACTAAGACTTGTAGATAAAAAAGATGAATTCTCAAAGTGTTTAGAAGGAATTCTTTTACTTTAAGAATAATTAAAATATACTAATGGTCTTTCTAAGAGTAGATAAATATCATTAACATCTACACTTGAATGATAACCATAGATGATTTTAAGACTTTTGAATACAAGAATGTACGACAAAAGTTTGTATAAGCAGGTTATCAATTTTTTTCAAATTATCAACAATCTCCAAAGAATTAAATAACCGTTGAACAAATATAAGTCAACTAACATATATATCAAGCATAAAAGGTAAATGACAAAATGTAAGAAATAATTCTCACTATTTTTAATCACTGTTGCATAGTCATTTCATGAAATCATAGAAATAATCATTCATAAGACAACAAGTATTAAAGATTGGATAACATCAAACATGAATGCCAATGTTTAAATTTTTTCTTTAATCCAACATAAAAAAATCAACTTTATGTTTCAAGATTAAACTAAAATTTGATGAGAACAACAAACTCTAATTTAAAACAACAAAATTTCCAAGCAAGAGACATATGATATAAATGATCTTGTTATAAAAATACCAAATCAGCTTCAATAACCCGGTCTCTGGTCTTTGGTCTCTGGTGTAGAAAGAACTTAAAAGTTTTTAGACGAGAAAAATATGTCTGTTGACTCCGAAATTCCTCCTCGAGTTCTTTCAAATCTTAAGTATTTATGTCTGTTGATATCAAACGAACCATTACAAAGTTCTTTTCAATCTGGTTAAAACGGTAACATGATTAAAATTTAAATTGCTAAATATAGGACATCAAGAATATAAACGTTAGTACCTTATGATCTTAGAATTATTGCAGTGCAAGATTTTGTTCAGAGGTAAAGGGATATTCATTATCAAAAAACTTTGGAGAAAAGTTAGGCATGTTGATAGACAAAAAATGCATGGAGCTTTGAAAAAACTTGTAACAAAAGGTTATCCTTCCTTTAATCCTTAGCTTTGATGCTTGTGCTTATTAACCCACCTTCTTGGTTTGTGCATAAGGATCCTAACTTGCAAAATATGATTCCTTTGCTTGAGCCTTTTGGTTTGCTCAAGCCATTTGTGTGCATATTTCACTAGTATATCATTCTCCTTTTGTTGGCCCTTGGTCATGTATTAAGGAAGAAAGCGAAGATTAAGGAAGAAGAAAAGACAAAGTATGAAGTGTACGGAAGGCACACAAACTGAGGGAGGGTCAAAGTGGTTAATGAAGCATAAAAGAAGGATCGAAGTAAAGGAAAGCAATCCATTGATCAAGGAAGAAAAAGCAACAAAGAAGATAGATCGTGGACAAGTCAGCAAGTGGAAGAAGACACTAATGGGTGCTTTGGAGCACCTCACAGAGAAGAAGGAAGAACAGGTTGGCGAAGTCCTTAAAATGCGGGTTATGAGGACCTAGGGTTTTGGCACCTAGGGTTATGTGGACCTAGGGTTTTGGCACCTGGGCTTCGGTCTAGGGCTTTCTAAGAGTCATATAATGTATACATATAGGTCTAGAAGAGTTGAGATAAGGGGGCAGATAGTGGTGTTGAGATGTAGAAGTGCTTATGTTTTATAGCATTCTTGTATTTTGGGTCTTAAGTTGGGTGTGAAGATCGTCCCTCCAGCTGGGTGCTCAAGGATAGGAAATAAAAAGGAAGAAAGAGAAGGATCTGTAGTTGAGTGTGCAGATAGAACTGTATATTTTCATCTATTCTATCAATAAAGACAGTTATGTGGACGTAGCCCTAGGGAGAGGGTGAACCACGTAAAATCATATTGTTCCACGTGGTTGATGCTTTCTTATTTACTGTTATTGTACTATTTTTTTTTTCTGTTGAAGATAAGAATATATAACTTACTTTGCAAAGTTAAGCATAATACTGATAAGAATATCTGGGCTATTTTAGGTTGTTGTTTTGGAATCATCTTGCATTTCCTTTGGTTGTAGACACATGTGTCCTACAACCCCCCTATTTCTACTTCGGGTGAGACTTCATCTGCTTCGTAGGTGTTTCCGTAAGGACCAATAGTTAGGGTTTGTTGGTGCTATGTTAGAGTTGAACCCTGGGTCTACCCCTGTGCCAACAAATGGTTTCATTGTCGGGACCATGATCTTCTTAAGGGAATGTCAAGGTGGTTTCCATCGAAGACAAAAATTCAGAATTGGATAGAAGAAAAATAAAGGGACTTCGTCATAGCTCAAAACAAGAACCCTAACATTAGTACAAAATACTGGTTGGGAAAGTACATCTTTAGTGATGTGCATGAAATTTTCTTTGCATGAGTTCATCAGGAGTTGTACGAGTGGTTAGCCARATTAGCATACACTCAGTTTGAAATCAGATCTAGACCACTTGTGGTTTGGACATCGACGTTGATTAAGAAAGTCAAGAAAGTTGACAACGTTCTGTCAAGGGTAGTGGATCTCTGGTTTGACAACACTATTGGAGGATACATTAGTGATTTTTCTATTGAAAGAGTGGAATCATATAGTCAAGCAGAGAGGTATTTCTTCAAGGGACCTAGAGGAAAGTTTCTACACTTTTTGAAGTTGAAGATTAAGATGTTATTGCATAAGAAGAATATATTGAAGATATAGTAATCAGTTAGATCTTAAAGCTAATGTTCAAGAATTTAGACAAGGACATTGACACATAGGCTGGACACACACGTAGTGGGAGATCATTCAAAAAGATTCCTCTTGCGAACCTATTTAAGCAGAGTTATGAGCCATTAACACAAAACAAAGGATTCTACAGTGGAGAAGAAGTAGAGCTATCAGACGAAGAGTATTCAGAGTTCGCAAGGGAAGAGGTAGTAGAGACTGAAGAACCTCATCGAGAAGAACCAGGAACTTTGGGTACTGCACCTACTGTCGAAGTAAGTATTGCTACTACTCTTGTTGTTTTAGAAGCACCAAGTAACTAGAGCAACCAGAGCAACTAGATTAATCAGAGCACTCAGAGTACCGTCAAAAGAAATTTAGTACAGACTCAGTCGATAAACCAAGGAAAATCAATGGCAGATGAAATGAGGTTACCTATTTTCAGAGGAGACGGATCTAAGGATCTTGACTAGCACTGGTTCTTATGTGAAGTTGTATGGAGCATTAAGCAAGTCACCGACGAAGCTGTTAAGAGAGCTCAGTTTAGTACTACCTTGAGAGACTGTGCACTAAGCTGGTATATGAAGTTTGCTACAACATCTAGACAGCCTAGAGCATTGAATGCCATTAAGACTGCATTGAGTGCAGAGTTCAAGAATCCTAAGTCGGAGTCGCAATAAATTATGGAGTTGAAAGAAATCAAGCAGAAGGTGACTAAACCTATTTGGGAATTTGATCAGAGGTTTAAGACCTTGACAGGCCATTTAAGTTTTCAGATTCCAGATGAACAACATAAGGAATGGTTCATCGTTTCCCTCCTTCCACACATTAGAGTTCCTCTAATGCTACAGAAGGTCGCTTCGCAGGTTGAGGCATTAGAGATTTCCATGAAACTAGAAGCAACCCTTGTAGGAGAATCCAGTCCAGGCATGAGTCAGATTTTGAATCAATTAACTAGTTTATCTTTACAGGTTGAAGACATGAAGAGAGACAAAGGAAAAGAGAAAAGAGAAGACATATGGTGTATCGGATGTAAAGTAGAGGGCCATGACAAGCAACAATGTCCTTTATTTAATGAATACTTGGCCTCTGGAGCCCCTAACCCTTTGAAGTAGGCTACTTTACCATGGTGAGAGGTATGTAGAACTAGACATCACCTTGGTGAATGTTATTATATGTAGAAATATGTCCATACACCCACCAATATTTATTGTACATTCTGTAAATCTGTGGGGCATGATGAGAAGGACTGTAGGGCTTATGACCTCATGCATGAAAGGTCAAGGGATGCATATAGAATTCAAGGTGAATTACAACTAGAAGGGAATGTTGTGCAGTTCAATTCCCCAGGAAGAGGAAACTTCAACCCTCATGGTTGGTTCAGAGGAAGAGGATGAGGAGAAGGCATGGGTCAAGGTTGAGGACATATTATTTGCTATAACTGCGCCCAACTAGGTCATTTGGCAAGGGATTTTCAGAACCCTTGTACTACTTGCAACTACTATAATTCATTTGACCATGTCATTGAATACTGTCCAATATTGTTAGCTAAAGTTCACGAAAGACGAGGTGGAAACCAACAAGTCCAACTAATATCAGCTGAACCTCACGGTGAGGAACCCAGAGTCATTGTTATTACTAGAGGAGGCGTTGTCACATGAGAAGATAGGGTGACTCCAGGAAAGACTACAAATGGATCATGGATCAAAAGAGCTTCAGAGAAGGCGCCATTGTTTGATCCAAGGAAAGAAAAACATACTTTTGAATAAGTAAGAAGAGAATTTGGCGGTGAACAAGCTTCTTCATGTAGGGCACAATCAAAAGTAAGGGGATGTGAAATGCCTCCATCATTTGATCAGTTTGCTCCACATAATCAAGGAAAAAAGGTAAGCAAGCTTATGGACTTCTTGTATACTTGTATTGATTTGATTAAAGATGAAAGACATGTGCATGAACTACAACACCTGATAAGATAATATGAAATTGGAAGAGTATATCCTCTGTTGAGTAGAGCTGTGAATCAAGTATCTAGAAAAAGGAGGACATGCAAGGAACTGCACCTTAGTGCTCATATTGGAGACTATGGCATGGACTATGTGGTCCTCGACCTGGGATCAGAAGTAAATGTTATGACGATGTAGACTTGGGCATTGATGGGAAAACCTAAATTGATTTACTCTCCTGTTAGGATCAGGATGGCTAATCAGCAGGTGGTGAGCCCCTTTGGAAGACTATAGCATGTCCTTGTGGACATCGACGAAGTGAGGACATTTGCAGACTTCGAAGCGATCAAGATTGTTGATGATAATTGTCCCTATCCTGCATTGTTGGGTATTGATTATGATTTCGACAATATGACTGTTATTGACCTGAAAAAGAGAAGAATGACATTTGAAGGTGATGGCCTTAGGGTCATTGCACCCCTTGACACCGATGAAGGTCGCAGATACACAGAACCTATAAGAAAAGAAGATCACGCCTATGAGCTAGAGAACATCTATAAACTGACAGCAGGACAACAACATTATATTAATCCTACAATAGATGGAAATCTAAGTTGGCGAAGTGAAAGTGCATGCTCGTCAGATTCAAAAGAATCATTAGAAAATTGGCAAAACATAATGTATGAAGTCTCTACATGGAGGTGTGCCAGATTGACTAAGGCAGTTCACTGGATTGGCACATAAGTAAGTAATCTTCCAACATTTGATGGCTTGAATAATTTAGAGACATTTTTATTTTAATTTGAAGGAATTGTACCAGTACAACAGATGTTTTTGGCACTAGATGAAGCCTTGAAAGCAACGCCATATAGATGGTGGGGAACATACAAGAAGAACATCGCGGAGTGGGTACAATGTCACACCTTGTTGACAATGCGCTTTTCAGATCAAGTTGAAGGTTGCGAAGTTTGATACACAGGTCAGAGTTGTCCTAAGGACCATGTGCAAAGTTGTGAGGAAGCCTGGAGCAACATTCCTAAATAACAATGGGTACATAAGTTCATTAACACCTTAGATACTACGCCTATCAATTGGTATGTTCAAGAAGAAATGCGCTTAGTCACTACAGATTGGTATGGTATGACCCATAACTTTATAACTACGTTCCTATTTGAAAATCAGTACCCCATAGTAGATCAAGCTTTACAAATTGTAAGACATAAGGTCTTTGAGGAGGTAGCTAACGCCCCTCTTGAACAAGAATAAGATGAATGGACTGCGCCTCTTCAACGGTTACATGGTTGTTATAATATTAATGTTGACGAGGACGATGACCCTAGGAATGTGAACATTTCATAAACTGAAGGACAGAGAGATATAAAAGGGCCAGGGATTGAATTACCTTTTGTTGGGCAGCCTATTAAAATTAGGAAGGTTAATAGTGGAATAGAGCAAGCACCTAAGTTGGCAAATGTTGGAGACTATTGGGATGATGCTACTATTAATAATATAACAGAACTATTGCATGAGTATCAGGACTTGTTTCCAACCAAGTTCACAGACATGAAGGGAATTAAAGGGCCCATGGGAGAAATGAAGATTCCTTTGAAAGCAGATGCAAGACCTGTCAAGTAGAGGCCTTACAGACTGAATCCCAAGTACAAGCAGAAAGTTAAGATTGAATTAGATAGAATGTTGGAAGCAGGAACTATAGAACCAGTCGAAGAATCTGAATGGATCAGCCCTATGGTGGTCCAAGACAAGAAGACATGAGAAATCATAATCTTTGTAGATCTAAGGAAGTTTACTCATTCACAAATGGATTTTCAAGCTATCACCAGATCATAATTGCTAAGGAGGACAGACATAAGACTACATTTGCAACATAATGGGGTTCTTTTTAGTACACTGTGATGCCTTTTGGTTTGAATAATACACCAGCCTTATTTTCCAGGGTGGTGGTCGAAGCATTTAAGGAATTTTTACATAAGTTTTTGGAAGCATACTTTGATGACTGCACCGTTTTTAGTCTATTGAAAGATCATATTGAATGTTTGAGATTAATGTTGGATAAGTGCAAGGAATGTCAGATTTCCCTGAACTTGAAGAAGTGTATTTTCTTTTCACCTTTTGGAGTGTTGTTAGGATATTGTTTGTAAGCAGGGGTTGTTGGTAGATCCTTCCAAGATTGCTATCATTGTTGATCTACCTCCTCCTACTTCGGTTAGACAACTGCACACTGCATTGGGACACAATGGATACTACAGAAAGTTTATTAAGGGTTATGCACAGATAAAATCACCTATGGAGAATCTATTAAAGAAGGATAGCAAGTTTCAATGGATAGAGGAATGCCAACAGAGCTTCGACACATTAAAGCAGAAAATGATCACTGCGCCTATTTTGTTTTTTCCAGATTGGAGTGAGGAATTCCATGTTCATGTCGATGATTCATCCATTGCATTAGGAGAAATTTTAGCACAACCAGGTGCAAGAGATATTGACCACCCTATAGACTTTGCTAGCATGAAGCTTTAACATTTGAAATAAATTATACTACCACTGAAAGAGAAGGCTTAGCTATGGTATATGCGCTGCAGAAGTTTAGACACTACTTGTTGGGAGGACATTTTAAGATGTTTATTGATCATTCTACATTGAAGTACTTAGTCAACAAGCTAGTGTTGGGGGGAAGAATATGCAGATGGCTATTATTATTCCAGGAGTATGACTTTGAGATTGTGGTCAAACCAGGGAGAATAAATAAGGGACCTGACCACTTATCCAGGTTAGAACATGGCGAGGAACCTACCAGTTTGGATGATACACTACTATATGCACAATTGTTGGCCATCATGAAAGTCGATGATCACTTCGCTGAGATAGTCCAGTTCCTATCCACATGAATGGCACCTCGCGAGTATACAATTATTCAGAAGAAACAGTTGGTAGTCTGCACTACAGATTTTCAACTTATAGCTGGACAATTATATAAGATGGGACCATATGAGATCTTAAGAAGGTGTGTTATGGAGTCAGAAATACCATTGATTCTTGCAGAAGCACATGAAGGCATCGCATGAGGACATTATGTAGGGAAAGAAACAATGAAAAAGGTTCTCAGAGTTGGCCTCTGGTGGCCCACTTTACATAAGGATGCTAAGGAATATTACAGAGCCTGTGATGTTTGTCAAATAGTAGGGAAGCCTTCTAGAAGGGATGAGATTCCTTTAGCACCTCAGTTAACTTTATAGGCATTTGAGAAATGGGCTATTGACTTTGTGGGACCTATCAACCCACCAGGAAAGCACAAAGGAGCTCGATATATCATCACTGCTATAGAGTATTTGACAAGATGGGCATAAGCAAGAGTAGTTAAAGACTGTAGTGCAACTACAACTGTGCAGTTTATCTTTGATGATATCATAACCAAATTTGGATGCCCGAAGATTCTTATGAGTGATCAAGGCACACACTTCCTGAACAAAACTATTGAATCCTTGACTCAGAAGTTTGAAGTTCACCATCAGAAGATCACACCATATCGCCCACAGGCGAATGGTATAGTCGAAGATTTCAATAAGATTTTTGAGACAACGCTGACTAAGATTTGCAGTGTTAACATAGATGATTTGGATTTGAGAATTCTAGAAATGTTATGGGCTTATTGAACTACTTGCAAAAATTTAACAACACAGACTCCCTTCAAGTTAGTTTATGGCCTGGAAGTAGTGGTACTTATGGAATATTTGGTTCCTAGTTTAAGAATTGCAGCATTTACAGGTATGGATGACACCAACATTGTTAAATACAGGCTCGCGTAGTTGATGGAACTAGAGGAAGATAGGTTCATTGCAGGATTTCATCAGCAGGTATAAAAAGAATGATAAAAGGCTTACCATGACAGACATATCAAGAAGAAATCATTTAAACAAGGAGATTTAGTACTTTTATATGACAACAAGTTCATAAAGCATCCAGGAAAGTTCAGGATACATTGTCTTGGGTCATTCGAGGTTGCCTATGTTACATAAGGTGGAGCTGCACAGTTGAAGAATCTTAATGGAGAATGGAAGGATGGGTTAGTAAATGGGAGCCGATTGAAGTTGTATTGTGACAACCAGCTGCCTCACAAATCTTAGTAAAAGAAAAGGAAGAAGGGTCTAGGTACCAGGTGCAGTTGAAATTGGGTACCAGACACAGAAAAGACAGTATGCACATGATAGGGAGGGACAGAGAAAAAATCACAGGCTGCTCCACGCAGTCTGCAGTCGAAGTAATATAGAAGGCTCAACCTTGCAGTGACTCAGGACGAGTCACATGTGAGTGTTGGGGGCTTGTTGGCCCTTGGTCATGTATTAAAGAAGAAAGTGAAGATTAAGGAAGAAGAAAAGACAAAGTATGAAGTGTGCGGGAAGGCACACAAATCGAGGAAGGTTCAAAGTGGTTAAAGAAGCATAAAAGAAGGAACAAAGTAAAGGAAAGCAAGTCGTTGATCAAGGAAGACAAAGCAGCAAAGAAGATAGATCGTGGACAAGTCAACAAGCGGAAGAAGAAACTAATGGGTGCTCTGGAGCACCTCGCGGAAAAGAAGGAAGAACAGGTCAGCGAAGTCCTTAAAATGCAGGTTATGAGGACCTAGGGTTTTGGCACATAGGGTTATGTGGACCTAGGGTTTTGGCACCTGGGCTTTGGTCTAGGGATTTCTAAGAGTCATGGTATGTATAAATAGAGGTCTAGAAGAGTTGAGATAAGGGGGGAGATAGTGGTGTTGATATGTAGAAGAGCTTATGTTTTAGAGAATTCTTGTATTTTGGGTCTTCAACTGGGTGCGAAGATTGGCCCTGCAACTGGGTGCGAAGATCGGCCCTGCAACTGGGTGCTTAGGGATAGGAAATAAAGAGGAATATAGAGAAGGATCTGCAGCTGAGTGCACATATAGAACTATATATTTTCATCTATTCTATCAATAAACATAGTTATGTGGACATAGCCTTAAGGAGAAGGTGAACCACGTAAAATCATGTTGTTCCATGTGGTTGATGCTTTGTTATTTACTGTTATTGTACTATTGTTTTTTTTTTTTTTTTCTTACTTCGCGAAATTAAGCATAATAATGATAAGAATTCATGGGCTATTTTACGTTGTTGTTTTGGAATCATCTTGCATTTCCTCTGGTTGTAGACACCTGTGTCCTGCAACCCCCCTATTACTACTTTGGGTGAGACTTCATCTGCTTCGCAGGTGTTGCCGTAAGGGCCAGTAGTTAGGGTTTGTTGGTGCGATGTTAGAGTTGAACCCTAGGTCTGCCCCTGTGCCAACACCTTTTTCAACTGTTTGTTCTCATCTTGAATCTTAATGCTATGAAATTTCATGGATTCATTTTCAGACTTAATAACTTTTCCAAGAATCTTCATTTCTCGCATTTCATTTTTTAACTTTGTAATATGATATTCCCTTTTTCTCAGTAGAGAGGTCATCATGAAATTTGACAGAGTGAGTAAGTCATCTTCTGGTATCAAGGGATGACATGCTTCAAGATTTATGTTTACCGGTATATCTTTGTTCTCGCATTCGTTGTTTACAAGAAAATTATCTTTACTAATGTTGATATCTGGTGAAAAATGTGGATCCTTTAAGACTGGAGGTTCTTCATCCAACTTTTCCTTATTCTCAATGTGCTCGTATAACATTTGCTAAGAATTGTCTAATTCTGGAGAGAATTTATTGTTTTATTATGACTTCTGAATCTTACGTTTCTTTGTTGGCTTGCTGGAGGTCGATTCCATTTTTCTAATATTTCCTTGATCTTCTAAAAAATTATTGGCCATAGATCATGTCATCATGGTTTGAGGCAAAAATTTTGTAGTTGCTTTTCTCTTGGGATTATTATTGCCTTGTCTATACTTTTTTACGCAAGAAATACAATGAATTTCTTGCACATCTTTTGTCTCCTCTAATATAGGATTCGTTGTATTTTTGGATGTAATATCGATTCTAATCTCTGTGGTGGCTTGCAGTGGATTTTCTGTAGAAACCCTCCTATTATATTGCTCTTTAAAACCGTTCACAATAAGAAATCTTTCCCAATCAATTCCCTGTTTGTGCAATTCATTTTTAACAATGATTTGGATGAGGCCATGGTGATAAAGGCATTTTTCAACATTTCTCTTTTGCTTATGCACAATTTTGGACATTTTACTCAATGATTTAAGCAAATAATGAGGCATGTTCAATTGCCTATCCCCTTTAAGATGTAATAACATTCTAACATGATACAGTTAAAACAGACTTAAACGACCTTCACAAGTTATGTACTTTTGAATAAAAAAGATCAAATCCCTCCATGGATCTTTAAACCAGACCCCAGGTACCCCTGAAGCCTAATTTGGGTTTTGCCTATTCCTAAGTCATAAAGGAGTCAAGGATTTAACCTCTATAGCTTTGTTATTAAAACATTTTCCCCCTTTTTGAGGAAGATTTAATCTGTAATCTAAATATTTTTCTGAGAGGTGTAAAGTCAGGTTCCCTACCTCTGTGCATTTGTCGTCGAAGGATTGAGCAAACACCATGGTTATCTCCTCATTATGACCAGTGAACCTTTAAAAAATTGCCCCCAACCAACTCTTTCTAGTATCACCATACATTCAAGATTCAAACCTATCAAATATGATCTGCAAGGTTTGACACGAACAACGATCCTGAAACCCCTTTTTGAAATTTGACCCTGATGATATTATTGCTCTATGTCTGAATTTTCCTCTCTTTGTTTCTGATTATGAGCTCTTATGCAGGTTTAAGATTTATCAAACTCGGATTTGTCACTTGTGATTGCAATGTCTTATGTTATTGCATGAACAAAAGGTGGCGGACAGGTAAAGCCAAATGTACATAACATATTACCAAATATGCTCTGCAAGGTTTGACACAAACAACGATCTTGAAACCCCTTTTCAAAATTTGACCCTAATGATATTCTTGCTCTATGTCTGAATTTTCCTCTCTTTTTTTCTGACTATGAGCTCTTATGTAGGTTTAAGATTTATCAAACTCAGATGTATCCACTTGTGATTGCAATATCTTATGTTATTGCATGAACAACAAGGTGGCAGACAGGTAAATCCAAGTGTACATAACATATTACCAAATGATAACAGGTAGAGGACATGCAATGAGTAATGAGTGGAGGAATGGGTTATGAGAGGTTCATAATTCATTGTGGGAATCATATTTAGTATGGGGTTTAAATTGTGCAATAATGTCATCACAAGAACTGGCAATTTATTCGATATCTAATTTAGCAATCAAATTAACTCTGTACCAAATGTTTTACCCTCGTTCTCTGAGCACGTGTCCCATTAAAGTAGCCATTGATCTCCTCCAATTGATGATCCAATCCTTGATCATTCCGAAAACCTATCATTAAACACATTTCGTGAGGTGCAGTAAAAAAAACGCTTAACAAGAAACTTTGAACTATGTATAAAACAATGATTACAAAATCACATTGAATTGTGTAATTACTAATTTTTTATAATTGCATGACTTAAAAAGAAAAACTATGTTTCATTTTTGAACTTTATTACAATGACAAAACATCTAAATGAATAATTTGGATTTTAATGAAACCAACTTATTAGGATTTTAGTAAAGACTTCATTTTATATATTATGGAAAAATAAAGAAAAATGGAGGGGTGTTGTGTAACCATCACAACACTTAGGAAAACATAAAAAAAATCGAGTGAAACGAAATGCATTCCTAACTAAAACGAGCGCTTCAAACACAATGAAATAGTCCTCTCAGCCTAGAAATGCACAAATATGGCAGAAACCAAAGATGCGACAACATGGCTTCACGATATCGATTTACAACAGGATCAAATTTTCAAATGCCCTCTGATACCATGTTTGACAACATAGATATTCCAACAGACGATGAACACCTTCAGTAACCACTCACACAAACATATTAAATATCAACACACCGATGTTTTGATGTGGTAAAACCCTATGGGGAAACATCGACGACCACAACCAACGTGGCCACTTGGAGTAATTTATCAATGCAAAAGAAAAATACTACAGAGAGATTTACAAGAGAGTTTCTCACAATCGATCATCGACAAATGACCCCCCATGCTCTTTAAATAGAGATCATAGACCAATCGAGTGTTACGCCACAGATCAATGTAGCCGTTAAGAATGATGAGAATATGATATGTTAGATCACTCTATGATGGGAACCTATCGTGACCATCAGATTACCTAACTACAAATGCATACTAATGCATACTAAAGAAACACATTTTTACCTAACGACACATTAGACCAAGTTGATCTTAACTAACTCCTAAGTGTTTAAATATCCTAACAGTGCATTACATGGTTAAAACCCTTGAAGATGGAAATAATCCATGACCCTACCCTATGGAACCACTTGAGGCAATATATTAATGCGAAGGGAATTTTTTTTGCATTTGAGTTTCTCACAATCAATCATCAGCAAATGACCCTCTATGCTCTTTAAATAGAGATCACAGATTAATGATATGTTAAGGCACAAATCAATAGAGTCGTTGGTATCAAGTAGATTATGAATGGTTGAATCACTTTATTTGAAGAACATATCGTGACTATCGGATTAGATAACTACAAATGCATACTTAGGAAACACATTTTACCTAAAGACACATTAGACCATGTTGATCTTAATTAACTCATAAATTTCTAAACATTTGAACACCAAATATTGCCTATCTAACAAAGTTATTCACGATTTTTCAATAAGATTTAAGGGTTTGTTTTCAACAATCCACGATCTTTACCTCAAATTAGAATCCTTAGTCACATACAAAGATTTTTTTCTCTTAACAAGGAAAAATGTAAAGCAATTTATTTCAAATGTTGTAAAATTTATATGATCTCTCCACCTAATATAAATTTATGCCTTGTGGTGTTAAGACTTAAAATTAAAAGATTTATTTTTATAAATGAAAACTTGGGGGGCTTGAATTTCTTAACAAATCCATTGTTTTTTTTCCATAATTCATTTTACCCGTGGTTGGATGACATCTTACTTACTCACTAATTCTCTAATACATATCATACCTAAATTTTATTCTCAATTATCTTCATAATAATAAACATGATGAAATTTTGTAGAAAGTGAAGAACAATGATGAACTTTTAAATACTTTGAATATATGCAATCTACACACAAAGGAGGCTAGGTACACTAATCTTCTATGTCATTTTCCTCATTGATCTTATATAAAGGAGGAGGGTGGGTACATGAATCTTCTCTGCCATTTTCCTCATTGATCTTCTATGTCATTTTCCTCATTAATCTTCTATATAACCCAATGAGTTTTATTTGTTCCAACAAATAAAATATTCGAATGGTATCATTTTACTCACCTAGAATGTAATGAGATCCATTGTTTTTTTTCCATAATTCATTTTACCGGTGGCTTGATGACATCTTACTTACTCATTAATTCTCTAATACATATCATACCTGAATTTTATTCTCAATTACCTTCATAATAATAAAAATGACAAAATTTTGTAAAAAGTGAAAAACAATGATGAACTTTTAAATACTTTGAATATATGAAATCTACATACAAAGGAGGGTGTGTACACTAATCTTCTATGTCATTTCCCTCATTGATCTTCTATATAATCCAATGAGTTTTATTTGTTCCAACAAATGAAATATTCAGATGGTATCATTTTACTCACCTGGAGTGTAATGAGATCTACTTTAAGATAAGTGAAACTAATTGAAATAGGAGTGAGTTAAAAAATGAATAATTTAAAAAAATATATATATTTAATTTTTTTTTTAATATAAAATTTATCAATATTAATTTGATAAAAAAAAATTAATATATAATTTATAAACATTAATAATTTATTTTAATATATAATTTATAAATTAATATATAATTTATAAACATTAATAATTTATTTTAATATATAATTTATAAACATTAATGTGATAGCATTGACCTATTAATTAAAACCAAAATATACATGAATAATATATAATTTATAAACATTAATAATTTATTTTAATATATAATTTATAAACATTAATGTGATAGCATTGACCTATTAATTAAAACCAAAATATACATGAAAAAGATAAATAAAAGAGTTTGCAATTAAAAAAAATTAAGTGATGTTTAATGACTTCCATGCCAAATTTTTAATGTGGCAAATTATCTTTCTCCCGTTTTTAATGTGGCAAATTGTCTTTCTCCCAAGCGACACCATCATTCTTCGTAAACAAGTTGGTCAGTGTGGATAATAATCGAGGCCACCAACTTTTTGTGGACTGAATTTTTTTTTTTGACTCATATCCTTTCTATAATTAAAAATAATATAAAAAAATATTTTTATACATTATCAAATTATATTTTTATATTGTTTTTAATTATAAAAAGGAAACTAGGCAATATATTAAAATAAAATAACACTATATTAATTGATTTTTTATATTAATTTCTATGTTATTTATCATGACGAAAATAATATATATAATTTAATTATAAACAAATGTTTTTAATAGAGTGGTAGGTGCGGGGATCATTGTTGATTTTGTGAGAAAAAATGAACTAATCTATTTACATATTGAAAGTTTTGAGCATCAACGTTGTTTTTTAATGTTTTTATTATTTCTATTTGTATTAAAATGTTTACATACCGAAGGTTTAGAGCATTGACACTCTTTTTGAGGTACTTGAATATGCCTGACAACTTAAATGTTTACATAGAGCGAGGCCCTTAAACAAACCTGGCAGGTTAAATGTTTGCATAGCATGAGGCCCTTAAACAATCTAACAACCTTAAATGTTTACCTAAATAGGCTTCTCACAGTACATTTTTCCTCGAATTTTTCCATACAATGTTGTAGTGAATTTGGACAATATTGTTGTCCACTGCCAGTTACATAGCCATCGTATGTTTCATACTTCTTCTATGCTTGGAATGAAATTTAGTCATCATTGAAGATACATATATTGTTTACTGGTTCGATGGTTGCTTCTTGTTCGTTGGTTCGTTGGTTCGTCGGTTGCTTGTTGTTGTTGTTTGGTTCAACTTTGCAAGGTTGAGGACCTACACCTACGGTTGGACCTATTGGTGCTTGTTGCTTGCTTCAACTTTGCAGGGTTGGGGTCCTACATCCGCAGTTGGAGCTGTTTTTTTTACTTTGCGAGGTTCAAGTCCTGCACCCACAATTTCACCTGCGCTTTTGTCGTTCATCGTTGCCAAGTAAGTTTCGATGCCATAATTTCATTTGTATTCGTTCTATGTTGTTTACTGTTTGCAGTTCGCAAGTAAGAATGTTTAATTATTTCTACTCACATGGTCGTCATATGTTTATGATTTCTTTTGTGCTTGGGATGCAATTTGGTAATCATTGAAGATACATATGTTGTTTACTGGTTCAATGGTTGTTGCTTGTTCGTTGGTTCGTCGGTTGCTGCTTGTTGTTGTTTGCTTCAAGTTTGCGAGTTTGAGTTCATGCGGCTGCAGTTGGGCATGTTCGTGCTTGCTCGTTGGTTTGTTGCTTGTTGTTTTCTTTCGTTTGCTTCAACTTTGCAAGGTTGGGGTCCTGTGCCGGTAGTTGGAGCTGTTTTTTTTGCACTTTGCAGTGTTCAAGTCCTGCACTCACAATTGGACCTGCGGTTCTATCGTTCATCATTAACAAGTAAGTTTCAACAATATACTTTCATTCATGTTCATTGTTTTCATTTTGCAAGTAAGAATGTTTAAGTATTTATTCATCGTTCTTGTCCTGCAGACTTTGCATAGAGGTTGGCATATCTTTTTCCCCTGCTCTTCAATTTTCCTTCGATTTTTTCCTAGGACTCTACACCATGTCCATTCCAGTGTCGTGTGCACAACTCCAGCTATCATTTTTTCTAGCATTGCAAATTTCGGTCCTTTGCTGCGTGTGACAAAGTCAAAATCTAGCGCCTATCCCGTAAGAGAATCGAACCTGTGTCTTTCGAATGAAAAATACGATGTCAAGCTTGTTTCCTCTGTAGGATGTTCTTGTAGAAGAAAACTGCATGTAGGTGTAGAAGGGCTAGGTATGATAGAACCGTGCCTAGGTTGCAACAAAATTGCACAAAATTGGCATATCTTTCCATCCTGCTCTTAGATTTCACTCCAATTTTTTCTCCTAACTCTGAACCATACCTACATGCCTTTGCAAAATGTTCTTGTAGAAGAAAAAGATATTGAGATGGTGCTAGCAAGAGTGGTGTTCCATGGATTGAAAATTACAATATTCAATTTCTATGCCGCCTCGCGTGCAACATTGCTAACATAATGAATGTGTTCTCAAATGCATCACACTATTTACATCTGGACGAAACCATTATCATTCTAGGATACTTCAGTGTTGACATGCTACAAAATAGTGGCATAACAAATAATTGGACAACTACATGTGCAATTACAACGTCCGCTTTCTTTTGGTTAAGATAAAACATGTGCAAAACACACTTATTAACCATATATGGTGAAATGTGCCCATATCACAATACAACCTCTTTATCATATACACAGACTGGTCTAACCACGATACAATTTGTCTTGTACTTGAAATATGAAATATACATCAAAGATATTGCAAAATTATATTTCCATGTCTCAAAGCATATATGGATACTTTGTTGCACAAAACCAAAATCATTCAGCTATGACCATGCAATTTCTTAATACTTTCTGGCTTGTAATATATTTTGGA
>SNQJ01S0029545.1:0-18847 GCA_010110895.2 Picea sitchensis | reverse complement strand
CCCTTAACTAAGAAAGCCTTCAATAAACAAGTTGATATTTTTAAGGGGTTGTCTTTAGAAAATTTTTACATCATCCTTGAATATGGTGAATATGATGTGGACAACTGGTTAGTCGACTATTCGGTACAAAATGAAGAAATTGATCAGGATCTGCATAATATTTCTATCGATCTAAGGGAATTATAAAAGGAACTTTTCAACATAAAAATCCTGGATGAGATCAACGTGGCCCCTTGAGAGACTACATTAAAGAATGGGTCCAAAGGGAAATGGATTAGGTCGTTGATGAAGGGCAATAGGCAGTTGGCATGATTCTAGTAGTTGTCGACGACAACAATAAAAAGGCATCAACAAGCAAATAACAAAAGGGGTGATATGTACTATCACTGTAAGTCTATACTGATCACATCCTACTTTGTTTATCAATCCAGTTATTCCATCTTTTTAAATAGAAATGTCTAGCAAAAGACTGATACCTTCCAATTTCTTCTTTTCAGGTCCTGCTCTCTACCGTCGCCCACTTCTTCTTTCCATAGTCCTATTCCTTGTACATATTTCTCTTATGGTACGCAGGAGCCCCAATCCCGGTCTATATGACAAACGCATTTAAATTTCCAGGAATATGTAACAGACAATATTATTTTTTGATATATTTCAAATAAAACTATTTTTACCTCCTTTTATATTTATGTGCTCAATTTTTTTTATCTTCAACTATGTTGAATGTCAAGAAATTGTGTTTATTTAATTTGAATATAACTTTATATATGTCTTGTGTGTTTTATCTTTTTCTCCTGCTATGCATATAACTTTATTTGTCCTGGCACATATAGAGACACACAAACCAAATGATATATGAAAATTGTACTTAACTCTAACCAGTTGGAAGTATACAAAAATCATTATGAATGAATTTCATAAATACATTGAAGAGATAAATCATGCAAGGTAGGAATGAAAGATGGATTATATACTTTCAAAAACTAAATGGGGCTCTAGAGGCCACATGTCATTTCCTGCATGGATACCACATGTGCTTCATGCTGCTTGCCATGTCTCCGTTGTAGTTTCCATTTGCCTCCGCTACTTTTTCCCCATCCCTGTGCATTTATTCCCAATTCAACCTGCCAGGGACTGCGCTACCATGCATCACTTGTTTTAATATAATGACACATTTACTTGTTGAAATAAATTTGACTCATTTCCTTTCTATAATTAAAAATAATATAAAAATCTATTTTCATACATTATCAAATTATATTTTTATATTGTTTTTAATTATAAAAAGGAAACGAGTCAATATATTAAAATAAAATAACACTTTATATTAATTGATTTTTTATATTAATTTCTATGTTATTTATCAGGATGAAAATAATATATTATATATATAATTTAATTATAAACAAATGTTTTTAATAGAGTGGTAGGTGTGGGGATCATTGTTGATTTCGTGAGAAAAGTTGAACTAATCTATGCATAGAGTCTAGGGAACTCCTCGAACAACCAAGTTGAAGTATATGCCCTTTTACAAGGTTTGCATATGGCTATAGACTCTTGAATTCACTCTCTGATTTTTGTGAGCAACTCGAGCACAATTATTAAATAGATGGTCTTGAAAACTTCTCCGTCTATTACGAGCTCGTATCTATATTGGATCGAGCTCATCTGGATGTTGGTAGCTTTCAAAATATTTCCTTTTATCGAGTTTTGAGGGAGCACAGCCATCAAGCATATTTGCTTGCAAGTTAGGCTACAGCTCTAAAAGCACGCGTGCTTAGGATTAATCCATAAGTTATCAAACTATACCTTAATCAATCAACGATGAACCCAAATCTATGCACTACATCATTAACTCTCCATATGTCGTGCCTACCTTAGCCTCATTTTCATCATGAGGCAAATAACTTAATGAGACTGGCACAACCCCCTCGCATACGATAATTCATGGCGAGTGAGCATATTGAACCATTGACCAGAGTTTATCTTTGTCAAGTTGAGATTATGGAGTTTTGAAGAGGCAAGAGATACATGGGAGTGGGAAATATGCTTCAAATAGTTAGGCATTATCTCATAGGAGATGTTGTTGTCTTTAGTTTAGTAATGTGAATTTTCTGGTCTAGTCAATTTTAGCCCTGAAGGAAATTTAGTTGGGTTGTTGTCTTAGAGCTTCATCTGCACAAAGGAGGTCTTTGAAACTTGCTCCCTTTCAGTGTATTTTTGGTTTTTGTCTTCTTGGCTTGGTATGTCCTAGTGCCATTAAGCAATTATTTTCAAGGAGTGTGGATTGTTTCCTTTGTTGGTTTGGCTCTCTTGTCTCTCCAAGGTTATTAGGTTTTATAACTCATAGAAAACATCAATTTGCGGTAGTCTTGGTGGTGGTTTTGTGGGCATGCAAGTTTTCCTTCTTGAAATCATTTAGATCGTATTTGGCCTTGGTTTGGTGTTTTGGTCTTTGTGTTGTCCTAATGGATTTTAGGGAGCTAAAACAAATTAGAAGAATTCCTCGAAATCATGAAGAATCGATCCAATGCAACATAACCATTTTAGTCACCACAAAATTTCATGACAAAGAGCATCATTCCATTTCTCAATTTTCATCAATCATGGGTACTCTTGTGTGACATAAAAAACAAATTGCTACTCTGGAAGTTGAATGCAATGTGTCGAGAAATATGGTTTTCAACCTCAGCAAAGGTGCCCAATTCAGGGTCTCCAATCAAAGAATGGAAATGAACTTAGCCCAAGGGGAGTTAAAGGAAGAGGACATTATGAATCAATTGTTTGAGGACATGGAGATTGGGAAGTGAGTCTCCATCACATCAAATGTAGGCCTAGAAGAGGCTACCAACCATCATGTTCTATGCTTAGTTTCATGTTTTCTAAAGCAATTAGAATACTAGCCACTTATTTTAGAATTTATAGCTGTCAGAAGTACCGAGACTTTTTGCTTGATGATATTTGTAATCTTTGTATGATAATTGTAGGAATTACTAGGACACTAGTTACTTATCATGTTGTGTGGACCTATCTAGCAAGCGGTAGTGTGTGCAGGTTCATGTTCAATGGAACTAACTAGAGACAGGTGAGCAAGAGACGATGGATTTTGTAGTATTCCAGATATAAATTAGTATGCAGAACATAATTAATTAGCTATAAATGGCATATAAACAACGATATAACCATAACAACACCACAATAATACCAAAATAATACCATAATAACACCAAAAAAATAACTTTGATTACTGAGAGAAATGTTCACTTTCTTCTTTGAGGGGGAAACCTCCAGCAGAGCAGAGCTCTATTCAAATAATATCCCAGACAAAACTTCTCATACCCTCTACTCCTATTTATACTAAATATGTCTATCAAAAGAACAATCTAGAGGAAGATCCTTCTAGAAGCGGAAGCTTATATTAGGTCTTCTTACATTAGACTTATTCTTCCTTATTTCTAGGCCTTATTAATATTGACCTTTATTACATGGAAATATATTATTCTACCTACGTGAGGGGATAGGTCCCTAACATATACTCCCCCTTAAAAACAACCACGTCCTGAAGGATTGAGATGAGGAAATTGTTGCAGAATGGTAGTTGGTTCCCAAGTGGCATATGCTGGAGTCGTATCTTTCCACTGGACTAACAGTTCCTTGATGGTTCACTGACGCAGACGATGCTCACACTAGTCCAAAACTACTTGTGGTTGTAGCCAAATGGATCCTTCTTCATCCAACTCGAAAAGGTTGGTTTGAGTTTGGCACTTAGTTCCAATCACCTTCTTTAAGCAGGGAACATGAAAAACATGATGGAGCTTAGAATGATTGGGCAAAGCTAACTGATAGGCTACCTGTCCCACCCGCTTGAGAATGGTATAAGTACCATAAAATTTGGGCGCCAATTTCTGACAATGGTCAGCCTTGAGGGAATTTTGCTTGTAAGGTTGCAGTCGAAGAAACACCTGATCTCCTTCTGTAAATTAACGTTCAGAGCGACCTTGATCTGCTTGTTGTTTCATGTGATTCTGGTCCATGACCAAATTATCTTTGAGGGTACGGAGAATAGCCTCTCAAATTGTAAGTGTTTGGTCAATTTCCTGGATCTTCGAGACACCTAGAAAGTATGAGAGAATTGAAGGTGATTTTTTTCCATAAACCACTTCAAAAGGATTCATGCAGGTAGTTGTATGGTAAGAAGTGTTGTACCACCATTCAACTAGTGGTAACCATTGAGCCCATTGATTTTGTCTTTCCGATGCAAAACACCTCAAATATGTTTCCATAAACTTGTTGAAAACTTCAATTTGACCATCAGTCTAGGGATGATAAGTTGTGCTGAGATGCAATTGGGTGCCTTGTAGCTTGGACAATTCTTGCCAAAAATTGCTAGTCAAAGTTGGGTCATGATCATAAACAATAGAATGAGGCATGCCATGAAGCTTGAAGACCTGATCCATGAAAAGTTGAGCCACAGTGGAGGCTGTAAATGGGTGTTGAAGAGCACAGAAATGAACATACTTGGAAAGACGATCAACTACCACCATGATGACTGATTTATTTCCTGATTTAGGTAAGCCTATAATAAAATCCATAGAGATATCCTGCCAAATAGCAGGTGGAATCATAAGCGGTTGTAGTGTGCCAGTAGATTTGACTGTTTCTCCCTTGTTGCGTTGAAAAAAATCACATTCAACCACAAAATTGCGAACATCATGTTTCATACAATCCCAAAAAAAAGAACGTTTGACCCAGTCATAGGTTTTGGTAAACCCTGAGTGCCCAGTGGTGGGTGTAGCATGAAGCTCAGAAAGTATCGTGGATTTAAGTTTTGACAGTTTACTTAAATACAACCAGCCTTTGTATCAAAGCTCATCATTGAGCCAAGAGTACCCTGAGGAGACTGGAGAATTGGTCTACAATTTCTGTATCAGATGCAAACTTTTGGGATCGTGTAGCCATTCCTAGTGAACATCTTGGAGCCAATCTGGTACAATGAAGGAAAGAGAAAAAAGGGACCCTCATCTTCATATTTTCTGGAAAGTGCCTCAACAACCACATAGTCTTTGTCTTCCTTGTAAATGATCTCATAATAATATCCAAAGAGCTTAGTCACCCATTTTTGTTGCTCTGGGGAGGAAAGGCGTTGTTCTAGAAAATACTTGAGGCTTTGATGATCTGTGTTAATTTGGAAGTGTTGCCCCAATAGATAAGGGTGCCAAAGATCCACAGCATGCAGAATAGACAACATTTACTTTTCATAGATTGACTTGCCCAAATGTCACTATGACAGTTGTTTGTTGGTAAAGGCCAAAGGTTGACCCTCTTGCATAAGGACTGTGCCAATTCCTTTCCCGTAAGCATCACATTCCAGGACAAAGGTCTTTGTGAAATCAGGAAGGGCTAGGACTAGAGTGGTGCACATGGCCATCTTCAAGGTTTGAAAATCCTGAGCAGTTGCTAGAGTCCAAGTGAAAGAATTCTTTTTAAGGATATCAGTGAGAGGTGTCACAATCTTTCCATAATTTTTAACAAACTTGTGATAATAACCTATTAAACCCAGAAATCCACGCAAGATTTTGAGAGTATTTGGGTGAGGCCAATCTTTCATAGCTTCAATATTTTTAGGATCCACCCTGACACCGACCTTGCTAACAAAATGACCCAGGTACTCGACTTCTGAGGCGCCAAAAGCACATTTAGATTGTTTGAGGAAAAGTTTGTGCTGCTAGAGAGTAGATGGAGGACTCGATCCACATGAGAAAGCTGGGTTGTCCAGGTTTTACTATAGATGAGGATATCATCAAAAAAAACTAAGACAAAATGACGGAGAAAAGGATGGAAGACATTATTCATGAGGCTTTGGAAAGTGGAGGGAGCATTACACAATCCAAAGGGCATGACCAAAAACTTATAGTGGCCCTCATGAGTTCTAAATGTATTCTTAGGAATGTATGCCTCGTTCATACGAAGCTGGTGGTATCTAGAATGAAGATCAAGTTTAGTAAATAACTAGGCGCCACTCAGTTCATCTAAGAGGTCATCAATGACAGGAATGGGAAATTTGTATTTAATGGTGAGTTTGTTGAGGGCATGAAAGTCAGGACACATGTGCCAAGAACCTTCTTTCTTAAGGACCCTGACCACAAAAGAATAGTAGGGGCTCATACTAGGGAGGATAACACCTGCGTTGAGCAATTCTTGAACAATTTTCTCAATTTCATATTTTTGGGAAAAGGGATGACGATAGGGATGGATATTGGGAGGAAGGCTTCTTGGGACAAGGGGAATGGAATGATCATGAACACCACAGGAAGGAGGGAGTCCCTGGGGAGTGTAAAAAACCACTTGATATTTAGAGAGGATGGATTGGAGGTCATGCGATACAGAGGGTGTCTAAGTGGCTTGTATGGCATGGAGTTGGGCAATAATGCTAGAATGACCTTTTTTGAGCATCTTTTCTATGCAATGGGAACTGATGATCTCCAGGGAATCGACGATGATGCCTTGGAACTTATATGGTTGGCCTTCCTGGTCGAATTGCATGGTTAATTCCTGAAAATCCATGATAATGGGACCCAAAGTCCTTAGCCATTCTGCACACAACACAATGTCACAACCACCCATGTCGATATAAACCATATGATATTTCATGTGGTACTCACCAATTTGGAGACACACATTTTCACAATGCCCTCCACATTTCATGGACCCACCATTGGCAATCATGATTTGCAAATTATTGACGGCACTGATATAGCAATTAGTTTCTTGGGCAATGCGGCGATAAATAAAATTATGGGTGCTTCCACTATAAAAAAAGAATGATGACCTTCCTATGCTTAATGTAATTAGCTTGAGGGTTTGGGGAGCATAAAAGCCAGTGAGATATTTTAGGGAAATGACCGGTTCTACTTTGGGAGGGCCAGAGGGAGGGGTCATGTCAGTGGGTTCAGGTGACACAGACTCAAGGGGAGCCTCAACATCGTCTTCCAAAACATCCTCTGAGATGGCCATAAAAAAAAATTGTTCCTTACACTTGTGCCCAAGAAAATATTTGTCATCGCAATTATAACAAAGGCCTTTGAGTTGGCATTCAACCATTTCGGCCCTGGTCAATTTCTGGATCTTTAGTGGAGTAGAAGGAGGAGTGGGAGTGATTGGTTTAGTGCGGGGAATAAAGGAGGGTTTTCAGTTTTGAGAAGAGACAACCTAGTGTGCTTCCTTAGCTCTTTTAGTAGCGTCCACCCCACTCTAAGGCCGATCCATGAGGAGTTGGGCACAAATATCATCCTTGAGGCCACTGATAAAACATTCTCCAAAAAAATCATCATAAATGCCCTCTGTTGGAAAAGCCAATCACTCAAAAGCAGCTATAAAGTCCTCCATTGTGCCAGATTGTTTCAAATTTGTCAAACAACCTAAATGGTTGGTGTCAGTGTCAAAGTTTTCATAAATCTCTGCCACAAAGTGTGTCCAAGCCACATACCCTTGGCGGACATTTTTTCTCCATTGCCACCATTGCTAATGTTATTGATCTAGATGGAGAACACCATATCAGAGTTCGTCCAACTCATTTGTAATGCCATACAAAGAGAAATAATGTTTAATTTGAGTTACCCAGCCATTGGGATTCAAGCCATCAAATTTGATCGCATCCACATGCGAAAGGCGTAGGTCATGCTGAAAGTGATGGGGCTGAAAATTATGGGAATGAGAGGAAGTTTCACCTTCGGTTTGCAAAGGTGGGTCAGATGAGGGAAGATCTGCAAGGATATGCAGCTTGGCAAAGATCATCGTAGTGAAGGATTCAAGTTGGGTAGCAAGGTCTTGTTTGAGGTCATCTGTTTTGGCGTTGATGGAGGAGTGAATGTTTTTATTGACAGTGGCAATATTGGCACTGAGTTGTCTCACTTCTTGTTGGGTTTCTGTGAAATTAGAGTGCAATTCATTGAAGTAAGCTTCCAAGTCTTAGCTACGGGTGTGAGTCATGATGAAGAGGGAACATGAAAAGGGGTGGGTGGGACCTCACCGAAAATGTGTTATGGGTGAATTGTATCACAACGATTAGGGAGACGAGTTGAATCCAATGGGGTAAAGCCCAAATAAGGGTGTTCGAAGGGGGTTGGGTCCACGAGAAAAAAAAAATTGTTGAAAAATGATAGGTATGACTGCGATAAGGGTGAAGAGATAAATCCAACGGGATAGGTCTCAAATAATGGTGCCAACATGATCCGATCTGAAGAATACTGCAGTGATGAAATGCCCAAATGCTTAACATGAAGAAATGTGTAGTAATTCTGCAACCCGAATGCAGGAGACACAGTTGTGTTGTAATAGATCTTGCATGTTCTGTTTTTGTTTCCGTCCCAAGGGTTAGGGTATTCACGGGTTCTACAGACAAGGGTTTTCCCTGTGCTATAGCTCTCTGATATACGTGCGAGGTCCAACAATAGCACTCGACCCAATATCTCAGAGCACCAACTAAGGAGGCTAGACCGTGCCCTTAGTCATACTACCGACTACCCAGGTACTAGAGAGTATCTTCCTGAGTGTTTTTCTCGATGGCACTATAGCAGTCAAGCACCCAATCGGTTTATCTATGGAGGGATTTAAGAGATCTAGTTCGATCTGTATACATGTGTTTTTTGATGCGCTACCACTCGAAGGGGTACCAACAAGGATTACAAGGGTGGCCAACGGATGTGCACTTAAGTACCACTTGTATTTCATGCATGTATGAATCCCTGACTGCAGGTTTATGCACGTAATTACAGATCTATGTAGCTTAAAGACGCTGGAATATGTCTCTACCCTGGAAAAAAAAAATTAACCCACAATTTTCTGCCGAGGAAGGTGCTCTAATACCACTTGTAATATTCCATATATAAAATAATATGGAGAACATAATTAATTAGGTAGAAATGGAAAATAAACGACGATATAACCAGAACAACACCACAATAATACCAAAATAATACCAAAATAACACCAGAAAGAGCACTTTGATTACTGAGAGCAATGTTCACTTACCTCTTCGAGGGGGAAACCTCCAGCAGAGCAGATCTCTATTACAATAATATCTCATACAAAACTTCTCATACCCTCTACTCCTATTTATACTAAATATGTCTATCAAAAGAACAATCTAGAGGAAGATCCTTCTAGAAGATGAAGCTTTTATTAGGTGTTCTTTTATTTGTCTTATTCTTCCTTATTGTTAGGCCTTATTAATATTGACCTTTATTACATGGAAATATATTATTCTACCTAAGTGAGGATTCAGGTCCCTAACAGATTTTCATCCTCATTGTTGTCATGTGGAGAAGAAATCACAATAGGATCACTAACAAAAAGTTGGTAATAGAAGATGGCATATACGTCGAAGATCGTTCATAGGCTAAAGATGGCACAATCGCCAAATTGGCTTTATGGGCCAAGAGACCTTCATCAAACTTAACATCTCTACTAATAATAATTTCGTTGGAATGAGGTTGAAGAAGTTTATAACCTTTTACATCTTCACAATATCCAACAAAAATGCACTTCTCACTTGTAGGTTGTAATGCTTTCCTTTTCTCGTCAGGAATGTGAACCATGCTTCACTAGAAAACACACAAAAGTGGCTTACAATTGGTTGAATTTTACTTCATGCTTCTTCTAGTGTTATGTTTTTTAAATCCTTTGTGGGAGTGTGATTAACTATGTAATTAGCACAATTAATGGTTTCTTCCCAAAAATGAGGACTTAATCCCTTAGATTCATAAAATTTGTCATTTCCTTTAATGTGTGATTCTTTCTCTCAACAACACCATTTTGATGTGGTGTATATATACTAGTATGTTGCATCTAGATGCCCCATGTAGTGTAGTAAGTTATAAATTTATTGTTAACATATTCACCACTGTTATTTGTTCTTAACTTTTGCAATTGATGTCCATATTGTTTTTCTACAAGGGTCTTGTAGGCCAAGAACATGTCAAAAACTCCACTATTAAGATTTAAGGAATAAACTTGAATGCATATAGAGAAGTATTCAATGGAAGTTAAGAAGCACTTGAACCTATAGAAAGAAGGGGAATGAAGCAGACCACATAAATCACTACGAACAAGTTGTAGGGGGGTCGAGGCATGCCAAGAGACACATTTGTCTAGAATGTCCCAATGATGGTTGCCGAGAACACAATAGGCACAAACACCATCTATGCAAAAAACGAGAGGAAGATTGGTCACCATGTTATGACTATATTAATGTTGCAATGAGTGATAATTTAAATGACCAAAACACACATGTCAAAGCTTGATCAAGTCATCACTATGAGCAATAAAAGTTGATGGAAAAAAATTTGGCCCAAAGTTGTCAAATTTATACAACTTGGTAATGTCATCAACAATTTGAGTTGCTAGGGCATGGTTAAAATCTTTTGAATCCTCGATTACAACTTATTGAGGTGGAATTTTTATTGTTTTACCTTCACCTGAATGAGCAATTTCATATACTGATAACAGATTACAAGAGAGATTTGGAACAAATAAGACATCATTAAAGTTACCATCATGTAGTTGAACTGTTTCAGACACTACAACACTAAGATATCTATCATCACCAACAAATATTTGTTTGGTGTTATATTCATTAATAATAGGAAAAATGGTTTTATCCTTAACCATATGACAAGATGCTCCAAAATCAATAAGCCACACATTAGAAGAAGAAGTAGATGTTGCATTCAAAGAAGAACCAAAAGAATAAAGTGCATGTCCATGAGAAGAAGAGTTAGAAGAAGAAGAATCAAGATTGATATTGTTCTTCTTCATTTTTGCTTCTAAAGCTTCCATTTTTTAAAAACATTTAGACTCTAGATGAGCATCTCACCCACACAAATTACAATGTCTCTTGGTCTTTTTACTTTTCGTTTTAGTTCCTTTGTCACCATGGGGAGTAGGAGTTGGCTGAGAGATTTTGGGATCCTGGCTTTACTTGTTGTTCAAGGATGTTACTTATTCAGATGCTTGAATTTATCCTTCAATTGGGCCATTGAGGCTTTGTTAGATGTACCTGTAGTGCTAATCACTCCAAGATGCAAGATCTTATCTTGATTTTTTATTAAAGAATCTCAAAAAGATTCAAGAGTGGGTGTTGTTGATGAAAAGATATGAATTATCTTACTCAAGCATTTTTTAATCTTGCCTGGCTAAGACAAGATAGTCAGGAATACCACCCTATGTTTTATAGACTCAAAAATATTTTCCCAATCCACAAGTATTAATTACAAGGGTTTAGGCTGATTTTTTTTTATGAAAAGAATGTTGCAAAATAACATAATTTTTTTATATAACTTTCTGAAAAATATACAGATTACAAAAAGTAAATGTGGAGATCAAAAAGAAAAAGTAACCAAGTCACAGGTACACACAAATGAGACAGAATATCAATCTACTTTATTTCATTCCAAGAAATCAAAAGTGTTTTTATCTTTGCAAAACCCCTCTGAGGGCATGGACCAAAGTCTAATTTAGATATCCCCGATGAAAACCATACAAAAGGACTCTGACAAGAAGTAAAAACTGAACTTTTATAATCTGGATCAGCTTGCCACAGATTGCTGCCAATTTAACTATGTATAATATCCTTTATCAGCTATGAAACTTAATGCATAAACAAATAAGTATACACAGACTATCAAGGATGGATCAACACCTCTAAAACAAGCATCTGAATGATTTGGTTCAGTTCTGAATCTTGTTGTCTACAATAGGACCCTACTGTGAAAAATAGAATTAGGCTTTGAATGAACTCAAGAATGAATGAAAACTGAAACTATCTCATGAAATCAAAAGAGCAAACCTTAGTCTTGCTTTCTCCTTATATTCTCCCTTTGTTTCTTCTCCTCATTTAGTTTTTATTCCTTCCAAATAAGTTGAAGTAGTTCAACTACTTTCTTTAGTTAAGTTAGTTTGACTTAACTAATTTAGTTTAGGAGAAATAATAATAATTAAGGGTCTTTATTTAATAATAACTAGGTAGGTGGGACCCCTTGTGACTCCCTTCTTTTATTCTTTTCAAATTATAAAATAAAACATAATTGGATAATCATTTAAACACATGCCACCTTGTAACTCCCTTAAATACCTTCAAAATTTGAATATTTAAATATCAGAAATAATTCAAATCATATCCAAAAATATGTAAATATCCACATTATCTCAAAAAATAGCTTGATGTCGAAACTTTCTGCAGACCACTGTCTTCAAAAAATCAATCATAAAAACACATAAATTAAAATATGTACTTGCCACTCTGAGAGGCAATCTTTCTTTTATCACCGTTATCCCCCTTTGACTTCTCGTAAGTAGCCTTTGGTTGATTTGAACCTTGAGGTTGTATCTCACTAATAACATGGGAACAATCATCCTTCAGATGCATACGGGAGGACACTTATTTGAAGAGTCATTTGAAGGAGAGGAAGGGGAGGCAACAACTTTGCCTTTATCTTGCGCATGGGGGACATCAGTTTTAATCCTTTTACTAGCATGAGAGAATTGAATAGGTGAATGCACAGGGGAAATTTGAACATTATTATTTACAGGTGGTGGAGGAGGTAATGACAAATTGGGCCAACCATGATGGTGAGAGACAGTTGAATTGACAATATATTTCCATCCATCATTTGCAGGTACTTCTAGTTGCAAGGACACATGAGGAGGCACAGGAATACCAGGGATGTGTTGAGGCTGAAAGGGGGGTCTCTTTGGTCGAGGTTGCGCTATTCCTTGCCTAATCCAATTAAAGAACCCATCTTGGAATAGTTGGTTCAATTCCTGGGGGTCAACATCAAGAATGGAGAATCTAGGTCTTTTAGGCCCTCTGTTTCAGTTACCTCTTCCTCTATTATTTTTCCATGGTTTCCCCTACTAAAGACACTCATCCTATATGCATAAATTCATCAGTAACTAACCCTTAACAGACCATACATGACATTCTCCTTGCATGAAACAAAATGTGGGTCAGGAATTGACACAAGACCCATGCAAATCCATCCATACGAAATCATTTAATAATTTCCAAGTGAGCATGGGGTGGTAGGGTTCATGGGACATATTGAGGGAGTGTAATGAGCGAAAAAGAGATATAATGAGAGGGGATAAATACATGAGTATTTCTTAGCAATTAATAAAATAATTTAACTTTGCAATCAAATACCAAAAATACAGTTGCCATCTATTTATGTGTTATCATTTTTTTTATTTTTTTATTTTTTTATTTTTTTTATTTTTTTTTCGGGTTGTTAAATTTATTTTATAGAACAGGGTTGTCGAAATGAAACCGGGATTATGAAGGGGATATAATGAGCAAAAAGTGGTAGCATGACAGGGATATAATATTGATACTTTTCATATAAAATAAATCAAATCAAACAATTAAACATAACTATCATCATTCACTTTTAAAAACCACCATCAAACTGACATTTCTTTTACAGATTGTTTGCCAACTTTCAAAAAACAATAACTCATATGCCCAGAAATACTCAATTACGATAGCCTTTGCATCTATATAATATTTATATAGTAGTCCTATCAACATTATTGCAATCGATATGCTGAACATAATAACCCTTTGAGCCACAACCATTTGTATTTCAATGTTAAATCTCTTTTCCTTTTAAAACCAATAGAAGACGCACAGTGATCTCAGCCATTTATAACCAATTATTGTTCTTTAAAATCAAATAATAACATGCATGGAATTAACCACCATTATCCATTGTTTAAAAATTGTTGGCATAATCGAACCGGGCATTAGAACTCATAATTGGGCCCCATCCATTCACACACAATGCTCCATAAAAAATAATTGACAAAAAAACCAATTCAAACATCATTCAACGGATAACATGCAACTCTGAGTCCAAACTTCACATAAACTATCATGTACAGACTTCTCTCTCTTTTTTTTTAAATTGCCCAATTGAGAAACAGAACCAATTCATGCCCAATCGACCAAGCACACACAATGCTTGAATACCCTTGACTGTGAATAAAACGAAGGCAAGATCGTATCTAGGGTTTAAAAACATGACAAATTGAGAGTGAGAACAAATGGCTCAATCAAAATAAGTCCTAGAGGACGCACACAACTCGTGCCTTTTCAAATTTACCATATAACTTTTAACAATTCTTGATAGTAAGGGTTATCAAATGACAGTCAACCACCTCCAACAGAGAACAAGAAGAAGTGAACACTTAATAGCACTGTAAAAATAATTCTCGAGCACAAACCATGGCCAACCAAAGCATATATAAAGTTTCCATTAAAGTTATGGGTGATACTAAACCCGACTTTGCAATGCTTCCCAGCAACAATGATAATGAGGGCAACGCCATGATAAATAATAGCTTGGGGCTCGACCAAGACATGGCAAGAAACACTCCAACTCTTAACAGTTCACAATGCAACCCATAGAATCGAAACATATCAACCACAGAGACGAAAAGGAGTGGCAAAACTTAACACCAAAACTGGTTGTAAAACCCATCCGCAAATCTCAGAGCTTGCTAAACTATAATCATAAGTTTCCATAGAGAACCAGACAAAAAACTCCAAGCTGATCGAACATGATTTTTTGTGATTTAACCAATAAACCCATGCACAGACTACACACAACAAGGAATAACCATTCCTCTTTCTTTAAAATGCCAATAGTCTAGAATATTCACAAGAAGAACCCATGGACACTGCACCGATACACATTCCAAAAACTTAAGAAAAACACAGACCTCAAGCAATTCTGAGCCAAAAATCTATTCATAACACAGACTAACCATCATGGATGGAAAAATAAGGAAGCATACCTGGAAAATCTTGCTCGAGGGAGAGTTAGACTGTATCCTCCTTCGCAACCAAAAATTGCGATGCATCAACAATCACCAGAGCCAAAAAAAAAATGCAAGTATGGCTAGGGTGACGGGCCTCGAGGGTTGTTTGAGTGACGTGCAATAAATGCATGTCGCTTCCTTCCCCAACCTTATTCAATTCAACGTACAAGCCAACCAACTCACCATAACACTAACCATTAAATCAACCATATATTCCATTGTTATATCCCATTGCACAGTGTGCCACCCAAAGTAATGTCAAAACCTTTTTTTTTAAAACAACAATGCGTCATACGTTACCCTATGTGCTTCAACATCTATCATATAACAAAGCGCATAATTTTAGAATCAAGGGTTTATGCACCCTCCCTTCATCACAATAACACACAACATTTGGGCTTGTGTATAGTCCTTTTGTTTAGAAGAGCTCCCATATCATCCCCTTGTATAAAATCATATGTAAAACAATTAATCCATGTTTAACTGCAACATCCAAAATAGAACCCGTAATAATCCTTTTATCCATAGGACAACCATAATTTTTGAGTGACCATCAAAACCATCTAGACATGCAACAATCAACCAACCATCTTACGTTGTCATAACAATTAAAACCATGACTTGAATCATCAAACTGTAGAAGACTGTGTTGGCATCATCATAACAACAAACAAAATATATAAGTGCAACATATCCATCATGGCACCATTATTCTACAAGGGGGTCCCACCTACTAGTTTATTATTATTATTATAAATAAATAATAGATCTTGGCAATCATTTGCGAGCAGTATTCATCGTTGCGTTTTTATGCATCAACAAGTGTCTTGAAGCATCCCCTGGAGCTTCTCCGCTGGAGTGAAAAGCAGATACAAAAACAAAATATTCATTACTAAGCTTAGCAAGAATAGTATATATACATTGGTCATTCTTTTTTGGTGTGTCACTTTCTTCAAGTAAAATCTTAAGTGTTTTTAACTTAGATAAATAATATTCAATGTAAGAGAAATCATTGGGATTTAAATAAATTAATCGGTTTTCAAGTTGGTGGGATCAAATATCATTATGTTTACCAAATATGGTTTATGGCTTTGTCCAAGCATCATCTGGTTTGTCAACTCCTTGAAGGTGAAACCGTAAATCACTATAGTTGGACATTCTGATTAATTTGTGTGCTTTGTCATTTTTATCATCCCATTTGGATTTCTTTGAGGCATCTGTAGGGGAAATTTATTTTCCTAAGGTAATCCAATATAAAGTACTTTAATTCATAGTACATCCTCCATACTAGATCTCCACGAGAAGTAGTTTGAAATGGTAAGCGAAAGATCATTTGGACTAGCCATATTAAAATATGCAGGTAAAATGGATTCAAAAGTAGAAACTTACTATCTAGATGGAAACTCTCAAAAAATAGACAATTTCAAAAAAGGCAACTGAAAACGTACTTCGAATGTCAAAGTTATGTCATTTTTAAGAAATGCATAAAAGGTAACCAAAGTGCCATGTCGCAAGTAGAGGTTGGCCCACGTGGTGATGAGTGGACAAGGAGGTTGCTTAGTGAGAGAAAACAAATCCATTCCTTCTCTAACTTTTCCTATAAGCCCACTTTAACAAATAAACTAGCATACCCCTAAAGTGGGGGAAAGGGAACGTCGAAAAAAACCAAGTAACCTATGTTTTATGACCATCATATTTAGTGAGAGAACAAACAATGAAACAAAGATAATATAGAGAAATGAATTCACTAATAAGTTGCAATCATTAGGATAATGGTACTAGAACTTTGAAGATGGTCCCATGCAACAATTTAGATGGATTCTCTTTGAATGTTTGTTGGTATAAATCAAAGGTTGAAATTAAACATTCCTAAATTTTGTAGCAAATGCTTTGCAACCATTCAAGTCATTGGAAAATCCATGTCCGTGTATATACATTAAAACATACACAGATAATAATGCATAAAATAACGAGAATACACAATGCACATACCCATTTAAGAAATCCAATGGTTTTACGAACTATTTTTATTTAATTGAAAGATCAAAACATACATGGATAACAATGCAAAAAAGCATATGGATACAGAATGTACATACCCACATAAGAAAACCAATGTTTTTAGCAAAAAAAATCATGTAATTGAAAGATCAAGCTTGCAATAACTCTTAATTTATGTCAAGGGGAAATAACTTGGTCAGTGGGGAGGTAGGTGTTTCACTCTCTCCACCCAGGTTCAAATTCCCATTGAGACATGCTTGAATTAATTGTTGGGCTCTTCATGAGATAATATTTGGTGAACCAATTGTTGAGATCCATGAGACCATTTGTAACTTGGCCTTATGCCCTGAAGAATTCAATTTACCCTAGGTACCATCATTGGAATGAGGGGCCCGGGGTTTCCCCGAGATAATTTTTTTGAATAAGAAAAATAAAACTCTTAAGTTGTTCATAAAAGAGCTAATGGGGTTTCCTAATACATACACATACTCTGGGAATATCATCCAATAAGAGAATTCAATCATAATTTAAAACCCTTAATTTTCCAAGATGAATTTCTTTATAGTTTGAAAAAAAATGTCAATATACAATCAGAAAATCTTAAACCCCCATCACACAATACCATCTACAAGAAAATTTTCACAAAACTCAAAACTTAATAAATGTTCATTAGACTCCCTAGTTAATATTACATTGTAGAGCACCATTTAGTAGGGGCATTCAATCAGAATTTAAAACCCTTGATTTCTAAAATAAAATCTTTAAATTTTGAAAATGAAGTTGGCAACTTCCATTGAAAAAATCCAGAATCCACAATAAGGAATACTATCCACAACTGAAATTTCACGAATTTAAATCTCAAAAGTACCAATTACATACTACAATATTGAATATCATTCAGTAGGAGAATTTGATCAGACTTTAAAACCAGAAGATAAATTACATTAAATTTTCAAAACGAAATGGCAATTTCCATAAATTTTGCAACTCACATCACAGAATTCAAACTCAAAGGTTATACTTAACAATTAGAATCTAACACCCTAAAACAAATTATTTAAAGTTGCAAAACAAAAATTTCAATCTCCAATTAAAAAAAAACCCACAAACTCAAAAGATTAGAATTAACAATCAGAATTTAAAACCCTCAAACAAAGTTCTTTAAATTTGCACAATGGGAATGCCAATTTCCATAAAATAACCCACATCACAGAGCAATGTTATGAACCCAATTTCCACAAAATTCAAACTCAAAGATTATAATTAACAATAAAAAATTAACACCCCTAGAAAAAATGTTATTTCCATAAAACAAAGAACATGCATTGAAGAACAATGTCCACTAGGGAACTTTCATAGAAGTCAAACATACAACTTTGAATTAACAATCAAAACTTAAATTTTAAAACCCTAGAACGCAGAACTCGATTTTCACAAAATTCAAGCAAAATCTAGCACCCAATTTTCACAAAATTCAAACTCGAAGCTTATAATTAACAATCAAAATTTAAGACCCTAACACAACATGCTTTAAATTTTTAAAACCAAAACGCCAATTCCATAAAATGAGAAAATGTTAAGGACCCAATTTTTATAGAATTCAATCATACATCTTTGAATTACTGATGGGAACTTAAGTTAAAACACTAGAAAATTTTCTTCAAATTTTCAAAATAAAATGGCATTTTCCATTGACTTACTGAAATCGTTGAATCACATCCATAACCCAATTCTCACAAAACTTAAACTCAAATATTTGAATTAAAGATTAGAATATAAAACCTCAAGACAATTTTTTGTAGATTTTCGAAACAAAAATGCTAATATAGTAAAATCGGGAAACCACATCATAGAACAATTCCACAACCCGATTTTCATAGAGTTAAAACTAAAGCTTAGATTAACTATTAGACATATTTCTTCAAATATTCAAAATGAAAATGCCAATTTCTATAAAATCAAGAACCTG